>JADDOH010009821.1:0-31836 GCA_016648135.1 Agrypnia vestita
CCCAAAACAAAATAAATAAACAAATAAATAAACACACAGATACACACTCACACAACCCACTATTGGACATGTTTTTATTATTCTTTTATCGATTGTATGTATGTGTTTTCGCGTAATTTGCCCAAAACTCTGTGCATCAATTATTGTCTTTTCTTCAAAGATTGATTAATTATATGGCTGTAAGAAACCCAATAAATGAAAACAAATAAAACAAATAAGTAAATAAACCTCCATTGCCGCAGGCAAGGCGTCGGATTAATTCAGTGCTCATTTATTGCCAAGGCACTGGACGCCTCCGCTGATAACTATATACCGCTCACCATGTTCTTAGAGGTGTGTTGAAAGATTGCTAGTATCTGTCGAATCGGTCTCAAGTAGTTGTCTGTATTTGTACGTTTATCATTGTTACATGCTCTTGCTATATCCGTTCCACTTCACATTATTGTTCCTCCCGTCTTCGAATTTCTGTTACACTATGTTCTCCTATGTTTTTGGTACTTATATGCTTGCTTTTTACTTGCATTTACTCCTATATATATTTGTTTCATTTATCCATCCATCTATAAGATCCCCATACGCTTTATCCTTTTATTTCATGTGTATATGGGCCGCAAATTCATATTATTTTATTTACAATATTCTTATCTAGATTGTTGCGCGGTATGATTGATGATCCCCAAACTATGCAGAGCATTGGTTTGTATGCTCCTGACAATTACACTAGACATCGTCAGCATAGATCGTTTCACATTCCAATATACAGGACCAACCTGCCGATGGTTATGCCTGTTGGAAGAGCCACAGCCATGCTGAACAAAATCGCTCTGGGTATTGATATATTCCATGTGTCTGAGGGGGTTTTCCGAAGCGGGACTCTCCTACACCTTTGACCAGATTTATGTTATTTTTAATTTATTAAATATTTTCATTTTTGATATATACTTCTAATATGTATGCCTTAAACATTTTGTTTGTCATGTACATATTATCATGAAATAAATTGAATTGAATTGAATACACTTGTTCCAATTATGTTTTGTGGTTATTACTAGCAAACCCGGCGAAATCTGAGCTAGAATAGCCAATCGTATACACGTTACCCGTCCTGTTGAAACTACGCTAACGTCGGACAGGTTTGTAGTGATTACATAGTTAATATATTGTATCTATATTCGAGTATATTTTTTCTTGTCGTGCCATTAATATGCTTACACGTTATCGTTATCTCTTTCCTAACTGTATATACCGTCATTGCACAATTACCTATCTGTTGTAAAAGCCTGAAGAGCGTTAGTCTACAGATAAATATAATAGAATTATAGTTAACTTTTCTATCTGCCTACGTTATCCGATTCCCGCGAAACGAAAATAAATCATTATCCGCTCAGTTAAGGTCACCCCTCTGGTATATCGTATACTTTTTAATCCGTGTTATTACAAATTATTTATGGGCGTTTTCCTCTCGCGATCCCCCGATTAGACCTGCCTTCCTTAGTTTTGCTCAATAGTCTGCCTCTCTGTTGCACGGGGATCCACTCGAGATGAAGATATACGGCTCTCAAACGATTTCAAAACCCGAGCAAAAAAGTCAATAATTCAGAACCCTCGTGGAACTGTCAATATCATCGTCACCTTAGAGTAGACGTTAATCGGTTTTTTAACGGCCCTAAACGCAATAATCGCGACCCAAATCTACGAAAGCCGTGTTCAGTATTTTTTTTGGGAAGCACATGTGGACCGCTCGGACCGCGCCGATCGTCAACCATTTGTACCAAACGCGGCTTTACCACAAGATTAATATGTTTTATAAGAATTGAATATTAACTGCTCGTAACCTATATCCGATCAATCGCTACTAACTCCCTCCCAATACTAGCGTTTCATCATTCCCAAATTTTTGTAGCTCCAATACTACGGCCAGTTTAGCTCAATTTTTCCCCGCGTAGCATTTAAATCATCTTAGAGTTCAAAATAAAAATAATATAATAAAAAAAAAAATCTATAGAAACAGGTGATTCATCACAAGCTGAAACAATATTTTCCTAAAAGAAGAAAGGTTTATTATTGGCCCTTTTATTTGGAGTACGCACATTACAAAAAAATAGCAATTGCAATATTTATATGTAAGCTTTCTATTCTTTATGTTATTATGTTATTTTTCTATTCACGTTCCATTCAAGTTATAGCGTCAAAACATTTACATAAACTATTAAAATTTAAAATGAATATCCACAGTAACTAACGTCACGTTAAAAATTTGTACGTCAGCAGAAAAAAATTAATTGATTTAAAAAAAATATGTGTATCTATTTCTTGAAGTGAATCTAACATTAAACAACGATTATCAATTTTTTACACATTAAATAATATCTAAATTTATTTTTAAACATTCTTGATTTATTACCATTTTATTTTAGATGATTTTGCTATTTATGTATCGTTAAAGCGATTTTAATATAGATTGTGAAGGATCAAAAAAATAGTATTTAAGCAATATTTAAAAAAAAACTTAAAAAATCAGAGGTTATAATTATTTATTTAACGATGATAAAAATTATCCTCTTCATTTTTATTATTCTGGTAAGTTTGATAGCTTTTTAAGGCTTTTTTCTTTAACCTTTTCAGTTCATGCACAAAAGGAAATAAGCACTTAAGATTTAAGTACCTGGAGAATTCTTGGATAAATGGATTGAAGAAAACGCTAGTAGAATGTTTCCAGTATCTCAAAGGAATTTAAAAATATATTATATTTAGACACATCTAAAAAATATATCACACACGAGTTTGTATGAAGGTATAATATAAAGCACATATGATCAAATATGTATGTGTTAACCTCCTTTAAAAAAATCTTAGTAAAATAGAACTCGATCCTATGTAGGTAAATCTTACTAGAATTTCTTTCATATAAAATATTCTTCACTGAAATAAACTAATTATTATTACTTAGGAGTATAATATACTTATAATTTAGTAATAAATATATCCCATGTTCATTATTTACGATTGAGCTGTGTGTAAATATATCCTTTAATAATGAATACAGTAAAATAAAACAATCTATTTTATAAATCTATTTTGTGGAAACTTTCCTCCTTCCACTTATTAAGAAAGCGCCTGTGGAATACAAATTACTAACACAAATGCTCTACAGATTACAAAAGCTCATAAAAGTAGGTGTTGGACATTTATCATATTTTTTACCCTAACAGATTATCAACAAGTCGTTAATTACTGGTGATTAACACAGAAATCTTCACAGCTACAGGATCGAACTGCCTTTTTTATGCAAAAACTGGCGTCCCAACGGAAAACATAATTTATATTACAATATTGCAGTACTAAACAAGATTATAATTGGAGATATTATATATAAATTTTTCACCTGCATTATATCTGTTACGGAACAAGATAAAAATCTGAAAATTGTACACATAAAAATTCTGGATAGTATCCAACTTCACTATAAATTTCATTGTTAATCAATCAATATATCATAGATGTCTCACATAGAATAAATTATTTTTTTATGGGAAAGTAGGTACAGAAGTCATTGGGTGTACATAGGGCTTACGACCTATCGTACGGCTGGCTTAAGTGATCACTTTACACAATGTAAAGTTCGCCATTTCCACCCATGATAGAATACCATGTCTACCTAATTTTGGAAGTTGTATATATTTATATTATACGACATGTTTCGTATATGTGTTGCAACAATCCTCAGCGCGGCCGACAACCAAAGCTTTTTCATTACCCTTTAATGACCACAGATGCCACTAATGAAACATCTATTTTTTGAATTTTTTGGAGTTTATTAGTGTCCTTTATATGTGTAATGAGACTCTTCCGAATTATTAGCATTACACAAGAATATTATTTAAATTTTTTTAAACTCCTTTACCCAAAGACTTCTATACCTACTTTCCCATAAAAACATAATTTCGCCTCTGTGAGACATCTTTAATATATTGATAAATTTCATGTTTGAGATTAAACTCAAAGTAGGTCTTTTTCTTCTTCGGCTTGTGTTAGGACTATGTCCTGTTGTTTTTCGGCTCCTGCTCCTGGGATATGGATGATCAACTGTCCCTCCATCGTTTTGGTGGTCTTCCTGGAGGTCCACTGCCTGCAAGTATCTCGTTCTTCGCTATTCTTAACACTCTTGTCGAATCCGCTCTGTTCACATAGTCTCTCCAGTATCTCTTTGTTTCTTACCCATTGTACATCTTCGACATCGCAGGTCTTCCGAATTTAAGAGTTTCGTACTCTGTCTCTGATGGTTACTCTCGCGATGGGTCGGAGAATTTTATTTCGGTGGTTCTTAAGAGATTCATCGTTCTCGTGGTGTCAGCTCCTGTTTCAATACCATATTTCATGATCAAGTTTTGTATATTGTCATTTTTTTCTCGTATTAGTTAGCCTTTAATGGATAATCTTCAAATAATATAGAAAATATTAAAAAAAATCTGGTTTGCATAGCTTTATAGCTAGCATAGGTTTACATAGTTAATAGCGATTGATTAACCGCTTGTTTAAATCATATCGTATGATAATTATATTAGATATAGGATTAATAAAAATGACGTTTGTTTTCACCACTAATATTGAAAAATATCAACATGTTTCAGAGCCCACGGCCCCTTCGTCAGAATAATATAACATTCACGGACTCTGGTAATAATTATATAAATACTTTGGGGAGATCAAAGTGTAAGGGATCAACTGAAGAGGGTTTAACTGTCCGGGCAACCCAGTGTCGGGGGACCCACAGGTAATAATCACCACTCCGTCGGGTATACTATTATTTAAATTATTATAAATTTTATTTATCAATAATTTTACGGTCAAAAATTTTCTGGAACTTTATTTTGTAACTGCACTAAGCGGTAAGGCGGCAGCCATTGCTGGCGTGTACTGTGCGCAATTTTATTGATATTTAAACGTAACCAATTTGCGAATATTATTCTCGTAATGATAAAACTGTATTGGTAACAATATTTATAATTAGTGCACTATTTGTAATTAACGGTGGCAGGAGTGGGATTTAAAAAACACATCTATTGCGTTACTGTTTCATCCAGGGAGGTAAATACGACTGGGGATTAGGGCTAAATGGAAATGTTGATTACCGGGATTTCGTTATATGAATTATTTAGTCGACTGGTAATGCTAGCTATGGCTGATGGCGTGTTTGTTTTGGGTTCAAACGGGAAACCGTTCGTGCCATTAATGGAAAATCTCGTGATTTGATGTTTATTCTTATTGACCATTTTCGCGGCCAAACTTTACAATTTCTCATTCGCAGCCAACGTGGAAATAAAACACTTGTTTTGGTTCTACCCGTTCAATTTAGTTAAGGCGCGTTAATTAATTAATAAGGGTATTATGAATTTTACTCTAAAAATTGTAAATATATCAATGTTTATCTATAGTAAATGATACCTATGTTTATCAACAATGTGAATAAAGAGACACACCATTATTCAATACATATTTTGGGATTTTTTATAAACTTAAAACAATTTAACGATATTTTTTATTAATTACATTTTTTATAAAGAATATATACGATTTATTATAAACTCAAAACAATTTAATTAAATTTTAATGGTAATACGTTGACAAAGATAATAAGCAGAATCAAGAACTAGTGTTTTTTCCAAACATATAATTATGGATTTCTACAAACTTAAATCGAAAACATTGAATAAAAACGAACCTAATTAAATATCCTTAAAAATCCGATGAACCAAATTATAACAAAAATATATTTAAATAAAATCACGATGCTCGTCATCAGGGGCGTATTTAAAAATGATTTTAGTTAAGGTTATCAAGCTAATATTATTAAAGGTATATTTTAATAATCTATTTTTTATGGACCGTGTATGCGTAGGACAAACATCAATCTCTAAAAAAAGGAATGTTGCTCCCTTGAAATTCTTTGGAAAGAAAACCTAGAGTCGCTTCTAGGCTTTCTTAGACTTCGTGCACGCACCACGTCTCAGAGATCGATCTAGTTCATGTTTCGCTTCACGCTTGTGAAGGCTCAATCCGTTAAATCTCTCTGGCAGGAGTTAATCTAAGAAACATTGATAATTTTTGTTTATCTTATACTATAACTTTTCAAAATATTAATTTGAACATTTACGGTTTTAAATAATTTTTGTGCGCACGAATGTTGCGTCGTGCATGCGGATACGAGTTTTTATCTCATTATATCAATCCCAAGCTAGTCTCTTGAGTTTATCACTAGAAAAAATCTTTAATACTTATACATGGTACTGACATTTGCCTCAACGTGATATTCATTTCAATGTGTCTCATTCAATGAGTGATTAGACGTTGTGCTCATGTGTGAGCATTATGGTACCTTAATCTGCTTGTACAGTGCATTCTCTCTGCCTTACAATTTGCGAACCTGGGCCTTTTTTAGTGCAATAGTAGGTGGGTAAGTTAAATTATTTCCTTACAAAGATAATATTCTAATATAATATAAGATAAGATAAGTTTTAAAAATGATACGTAATCAAATATTTCCTCCCATGCATCTCTACATTTAAAAAATAATAAAACTTACCTCAAATGATTCCTTGGAACATTGTGAATATCCTTGAACACCATGTGTAGTCTCACCGTCTCGGAGTGGCAGTCGCTCTTGATAGTCCAGGCCTATAAAAAAAAAAAAAAAAATAGAGTTAAACTATTCATATGGTGTTTTTATTGTATTATCTGTTCTGGATGCCTGTTTTAGCAATTTAAATCGGCCATAAACGGTAAGACCTATGGAGAAAGCTCAAAGAGACGTGCCGAGGCAAGCCGATTCCGCTTCCTTCCTTTGACAAGTGCTCACGTTTTGTGTCTGTTCTGTGTGTAATTTAACTTTTAACTTGTGACTGTTCTTGACTGTAAGATTAAAAATCATGAAACGTATGCAATATATTAAGTAGAAGTTTTATATGAAATAATTTTATGCAAAAAAAATAACAAAATTGTCAATTTAATGTCTTATTTTGTGAGCATTAAAAGCGAGTGGCATGTAATAATAACCCATCACACTCAAAAAACGGTACATATGCATATAAAATAATTTTTTACGATTAATATTATACTTAAGTACTGTGGAAGTATTTTAACGCATTAATATGAATATAAACAGACTTGATACTTTGACACACTGACAAAAGTAGTCATCATATATCTTTAAACTAGAGGGTTATAAAGAGGCCATCATGCCGCTCTTAAATCCACTGGACTGACAGAATCATCATACTCTGTGGAAAACCGTGACAGCGAATAATGGACATGAATGATGGACAGAAAAAAGTGGCTGGAACTTGTGGAAGCCTTCATCCGGCATAAAGCGGCTGATGAGAATGTCGAGTGTGCTGACTTCATGAGTAGTTGTTCACGATGCTCTTGTATTTTTATCAAAGCTAGGGTGACGAATTTCCCTCTCTGGAATTTATTTTTCTTTAATTTAATTAAAAAATACCATTAATAACGGCGATAAAATCGTGAAATTATAGTAAAAATCATTTCAAAACTCTAATTTAAAACATTTTGGGGTGTACCTAATACGTGGCCAATAAATTCTTCTGGATAACGCCTTCTACGGTAAGACTAGCATTTTACCCGTCAGATAATATCAGGCAAGTTATTGGTCGAATTTAGATGTAAAATGCACGAGGTAAGAGCTGTGAAAACCGGCAATAAGGGAGACCTGTATTCAATTCTGGACGCAGCTCTATAAAATAAGAAGAACAATGCTGAATGTGGAAAGGTTCTTTAGAATGTTTTAAAACCCAAAAAATAACTTTTTAACTAAAATTTTGTACTAACGCAGCATATATTCTTTGTACAGATAAATATGAATTGATTTTTATAAAGCTAAATAATTTCGGAAAACATATCCCAAAGAGCATTACTTATTATTCAGTACATTACCAAAAAAATGTTTTGTTACTGTTGACAATCTTTCAGCGCAACAGATATTTTTTATTTTTTTACATTAATATTTTCAACAGGTCGTTAATGACCCGGATTTATGGTCCGAGTGTACCATTAAAGTACAATGTTTATTTTTTTATGATTACTAAGGGAATTCCGCGTTACAAAAAACACTTTTTTTGCGGTTGAGAAAATACAAACTCTATAGAATACAAAATGAAAAGTTACGTCATAAATTAATTTAATTTAATTTTATTGTAACCATGTATTAAACGTTCGAACGTGTATACTAAACATATTAAATTTTCGATTTAAGATAATTCTTAAGTCATAAAAAATATTTAAAATTTGAACATTTGGGGTAATATTAGGGTGATGCAAAATTATTCGCCGTTATTTTTTTTAATTTGAGTTTATAAAATTCTAATGTGCATCAAAAACCATACACGTGTACGCCACATTACGCTGTTGCACTCCAAGAAGGGGTGGAAAGCTGCTGGGTCATTTCACGATCTTAATGAAGGAATTCTAATGTATATCGAAAACCATACACGTGTACGCCACATTACGCTGTAGCACTTCAAGAAAGGGTGGAAAGCTGCTGTGTCATTTCACTATCTTAATGAAGGAACGTTAACGAAAAGGCATGCGTCAATTCCTTTTCAAGCTGGTATTACCAGCTTAGACGACAAGTCAAAAAATTGTCGTTCTTCGCATTTTGATCAACTAGCCCTTATGGCGGCTGTGAAAGAGGACGAAAAACACTAGCACATTGGATACTGGACACCTTCGCCCACGGAATCGATTCTCTTCCAAGCAAATGAGAAGCAGAAATTGATGATTATTCTGAATACGCCCCCGATAACTATGCGTAATAATAGAATCCTCTCCCATCCCACGTACCTGTATGTTCAGATTATAATAACCTCTTGAATTCAATAGATATTTTTCATACCAAAAACGAAGAGTATTATCGTATGACGAGGCAGATACTGGAAACTCGTCACCTTTCCTGACAATGTGCATTATGTACCTATATTATACGCATTACTAATTATTACTGTTTGCTGTTTAATCTTTTTATTGTAATGTTTAATTTAAAAAAATCTATTAAATAAATTCGTAAAATTATCATAGTCTCATCTATGGTCCTAAATTTGTGGGTGACATAACTTCTTTTTTGTATTCTTTTCTTACCATAATAATAAAATAAAATAAAAAATTCAATATTATAAAATGAATAGAAATAAAATAAACAAAAAAAAATAAAACAAAAAAAATAATAATAAAAAAATAAGTAAAAAAAATGAATAAAGCTGTCCCTCAAAAATAGTATATATTGCAATACAAACTCTAGGTGAAGTAGGCTGTGCAAATACGATGATACCATGGTCAGGATGGGTTATGGTGGGATAATTTTTCTTTCTGATTTTTATTGGTATAGCAAGAAAAGGGCACCAAATGATGTTTTTAGCCACATTGTAATATTTGATTAGAATGGAATATCATCTTCCACCTGCGGGTTGACTTAAGAGAATACATGTTATGAAAAAATACATATCATGAGTTGTTACAACAAGTTTAAAAAATGTTATAAAACATCATTAAAACAAATCGTAATTATATGGGCAATATTTATGTTTTACATGGAAAATTTGATAAATATGATATTTGAATTAGATATTTCAAATTGCGCGAAAATCCTTCAAAAACATATTTGATAGAAGTAATAGAAGCTCCTGACCATATTTCTTGAATTTTTGCAACGACAATGTTACAACAATCTCACGCCTGAAATTAATACTAAAAATAATAAAAAAAAATAACGTTTGTTTGTTGGAACCATTACTGGAACCTCGAAAAAAATCGAAAAATCGTTAACAATCCGGAGCTGGTTAAACTTATCAGAATGTGATAATATTCTACACAAGTTTTGAAACATTTTTGAGTTGCTGTGCCCCTTAAAAAAGTAAAAAAACCTTTTTTTGGCCCACCCTAATGATGGTGCAACGTCTGATATTAACAATGTCTTAATTTTCCCTTAAATGATTATCGCGATACCGATATAATATTTTGGTTAAGTCAACGACCTAATCTTCACTGTCCATAGAGGGTTGAGTTCAAATGACGCTCATTGATATTCGAGACCTTAATTGGTTTATACGAGAGTATCACGCCCGGCCGTATGGCCGCAAACTTTAGTGTGGCGGTTTGCCCAGCCGGTTATCAATAGCTCGGTTGAACACATACAATGGTAAAGAGATATGATCACACATTCTTCGTGGCTGGTTCAACGGAAAGGAAATTATAAATCACCTCCTGAAATCAGATGGCAGCATGATTTAGGGAGCTAAGTTCAAACGAAAGACTTTATAATATAGACTAGAGAAAATTAAACTAAACCTGGTTTTATGAAAAAGAAAATGAGAATGAATTTATGATTTATTATAATTTAAATATTTATTGGATTTTTTTGCTTGAAATAATATAGTAAAACATTCAAAATAAAGAAAAATATTTTATTTAGGTACTTCTCTACAAGAGTCAGAGACTAGTCTATGGAGACGGAGTGTTAATTCATGACAATAAGGTAGTTAAATTTTATTAATTTGCAGGTATAAAATATAAATATTCCTTAATCTAATTAATAAAATTTAAGTAGTAAGTATTAATCCTTGGGCCATCGTATAAAAGACCTCCATATACGTTTCTTATATAAATAGCTTCATCACTAGTGTATCTTCATAATAGTGAGACTTCTATAATTCACCTTAATTGGATACAAACATTGATTTAATACAAAGAAATACAAATTTTTATAAATAAGATAAAACTTCTTGAGAAGAGCTGGCGTGGGGAGAAAGTTGTTGGCCAATACTAAAATGCGAAATATGGCATACGTGGGACACATTCTCCGTAACGATAAATATGGTCTGCTGCATCTCTTTATGGAAGGAATGATTGAAGATTGCGTGGGTAGGCTAAGAAACATTAGGGGACGGACTGGAAAACATAGAGGGGAGGAACTATTCTGGCTAGCACAGGACAGAGAAGCATTTGCGGTCGGGGAACCTGACATGGCACGAAAAGAAAATAATTATTTTATACCATACGTACCTTCTAATATACTTATATTTGTCTATTTTATGAATTTATTTTTATATATTAAAGAAACTAATTATTTGAAATTAAGCTTTATGTTGGTATAAAACGTCACCTACTGTTTTACATAATTTTTTGTTTTTGTTTTTATTTACATGAAATGTTTACATAAAATAATCTTGCGGCGGATATATTGAATTAAATTTTATTTTATTTATCAATTCGTAACATGTACCTATACACCATTTCAGATACCCCATATATCAGGGATGTGCAGTGGGAACATCGCAGCATGACTTTTACATAACCAATTATTTGGATAAAAAATCGGAATAGGTACAACTTTATTTCGCAATATTTCTATCAGAATTGTTATCATAGTACTCATATTTTTATATATCATAAAAATCTGCAGAATGAATATTTGACTTCTATTTTTTTTTCCAAAATATACGTTAACAAAAAAGTCATGCTTCAATGTTCCTACTGCACGCGCCTGCTATATATACATTTTTTAATTCAGTGTCTAATAACTAACATCGATTGACATTCTTATTTGACTTGATTTTTCAACAAGAGTCGTACGGTAAATAGTTTCAACTTCGACTTTGTTGTGAAAAATCAACGCAACAATACTACTTTTGCCTAGAAAAAACATAATTCTAGCTATATCTACTTTTGATGGCCAATAAGACCTCCGACATTCGGAGTTCTTCGCTATATGTCCGACTTTCTTACCAGCATTATCGCGAAATAAATCCGCCGACGGAGCACGGATCAATCCTGTGTAGAGATCTGTAATCGGGCCACAATGGAGCCGAGCGCCATCTTGCGTGTTCCCCATTCAAAATGATTCATGCGTTAAATTGCACAAAAGGGAGGGAAAACTTTTTCTTTTGCGATCTGCCGCAAGGAAAAGGGGCTAATTGTTTTTATTTATGTATTTTTGACGAACTGTTTTTGTTCATTAACTTTGAACAGCGAATTGGCCTTATTTGCTCCTAACATAAATCAAAAAGTATATTAAAAAATAATTTGAAGACATGCTTTTATACGCTTTTTTGCACACATTTGTAATCGATTTTTTAATGTCACCTGTGCAGTATCGAAATACTAAATACGTTGTTTTAAAATTTAAATCGAATGCATGTTCTTCAGCTGTTGGTGACGGCCGGTGACGTGATTATTAATTTAATGTGAGTGACGTGATTGTTAATTTTAATCGTAATAATGACCAAATCATTTCGAAAATGATTTAATAATGTACAGTCATCCATTTTACTTAAAAGTTGAAAGTTTCAGATCTCTAGATAGTCGAGAAGTTAGTGATTCAATAACAAGATTCCACCACAACAAACAATAGACGAACAGACAGGAGAGTTAAATAAAAGCATGTAAAAATACGCAAAAGTTTTGAATTTCCGGGGCTGTATAAGTGCAATTGTTACATTTTTTGTTATACCTATTTGTTCCTGGCGTATTTTAACATTGGCAGCCACATACGATGTTTATTTTTATTTTTGAAAAAAAAAAATGCGACAAATATTTTTAAATTTCTGGCATAAAATGACACCGTTTTGATGCCTCCATTGTCACCAGATACCTATGATCAGCGTAACATCTTCCTATTTTGAAAATGAAAAAAAAAACATTAATGGACAGCATTTAGCCAACAACGAGAAGATAAAACAGAATCGCTGATGGAACGAAACGCCATACTCAATGTAATCCAACAATAATCTCAATGTAATCCATAAATATTTCAGCGAATAATGGCGATGCCGGACTACCCATCGCGAGACCATTATTTGTTGTACGTATAATGTCTTGGTCTAAATAAGTTATTGGACTTCAACAAGGAGACAAATTTTGAACATATATTATAATTGGGGCTAGAAAAAGCAGGAATTACAGGTCTAATGGGAATATTTTGCTTGTAGATTTTTGCCAAATCATAAAGTTTAGGTAGTTGTGGATTAGTTAAAACACCTCCCACCCCGAAAATCACCCCTACCGCCTAAAAATAGCTAATACAGTATTTTAACATTTTATTTAATTTTAAAAATAATAACGCTCATTAATGACACGGACGTGTAGTAATCATAAATAAGTAACAAATTGTACATAAGTTTAAATTCACCAAAAAAATGTCTGAAAGAAATTGTTACATACTAAGTGCCCAACAAAAAAAAAGAAAGAAATTTATAAGAAATGACTTCTTTTATACCAATCAATACTCGCTTAAGCCAATAAATTTAAAAATAATTTCATGCATATGAGATTTTAATTTTTTGTGATTTCTATTTTAGAATTTTTACAATATGTTGACCAATCTTATTTTCTTTTGTACCCACACAAAAAATGAATAAAAATGCCTAAATTAATATCTATAATATAAATTATATTACTTAATTACAGAGGTATTTATTGGACTCTGATGAATTTCTTATTTTTATTCTCTTTCATAGTGTTTATTGACAAATGATAAATTTATTAAAATATACAATAATAGTTAAAAATTTTCAAGATACTAGTATTGAAAAACTATTGTGTTCTATATTTATTTTGTGTTTTTGCTTAATTTAATGTTTACGTAAAATAGTGATTTGGATTTGCCGTTATTACGAATTATTCATCGTTAATTTCGTATTATCATAAAATATTAAATCCTGCTATCGAAATTTATTGTTTTATGATGTATCAATTATTTTATCTTTATTTCTCATCGAACCAAAAAAGATTAATAAATACAATAAATAAACAATGTAATGGGTAACAACGATAGAGTATACAACTATAACTAAACATATGTAAATTGTAGTTTTGCACAACCGTTGAGTCCTAAGTAATTTTGTAAAATGTATTTTTATTATATATATTTTATTAAAGGCACATCTGGAGCCGTTTATAAATAAATTAACAAATAACATTTCAAAAAATATTTCAAAACTAAGGGTGGGACTAGTTTGTAAGAATAATATTAAGTCAAGTATTTTCTTGACAAATATGTTAATTTAATACTCTTAAGAAATATCTTACAGCATGGTAATATCGAAAAAAGAAATATTAAAAAATTTTTAAGGCTGCGACAGTAATTGCAAAAAATTGTAATAAAACACATTTTTAAAAATTCCAGGATTAGTCAGTATGAAAAATAAAATATTGTGGGTTATGAAAAATGCTCGTTAATTCGAAACAATTTTCATGTAATTTTGAGATTGCCGAGTTCGTGGAAGATTTACAAAATACTTTGGCCTTCAGCACCCCGTTTTCGGCATTTACCTGGGTGAGCAGGATATAATTTATTATATTTATTTCGGCTCCTTCTTGTTACCTGGTGAGAATTTTGATGACGCCAATTATAATGAATATTTAAATGAACAATAGGGCGAATCGGGGAAATGTGGGTATGCTGAGTTATAACATAAAATGAATAAGGGTAGCTTGTTGGTGTAGTGGTGACGACGCTTGCCTAGAGATCTGGTGGTCAGTGGTTCGAGCCCTATTTTGCAACCAGCAAGTTTGTCCTATTTTCATAGCTCAAGTGTTGAGCTTAGTTTGAAAAAAGTAAGAATATTAATGTGACATGTTTTACGTGTTCGCATCTCTATTTAAAAAAAAGAAGATAATTAAGAAATCTCACTCAAAAATATAAAAAAAGGAAATTTCTTTACATATCTACTTTGTATTTAAATACAACAATCTTATTCTTCTGGTTTATGTTTTCTGGGATATTCTGCTGTATTTCTACGACCTTTTTGGCCGACGCTTCGGATTCTATTGCAGGATCCATCATCAGGTCTGATGAGTTTTTATGAGTGTTGGTGATGTTGTGATTAAGTAAGTATTGACTTGCAATACGGAGTCAAAAGCAGGGTGTATCGTTGTCAGTGTTGTGCTAAGTACTGGCTGGCAATACCTTTCCTTAGCAAAACACTGCCAACGATACGCTCTGCTTTCGACATGGTATTGCAAGCCATGCGATGGGATCCAAAAAATCGACCAGGAAGGTCGTGGAAACTTAGTAGAATATCTCAGAAAACTCAAATTAGAAGATTCTGAATGGCTATGAAAACATTTCGACCATCATATTATTTAGATACTTCGGAAAAGGTCGCTGTGATCCTGCATCATTCCCAAAATGTGCTCAAGATTTCAACTTATACATCAGCAATCTTCAAGTAAATTTCGTTCGTGTATCAATATGAGAATTAAAAAAATGTTTTATAGCCAATCAAGCTAGCTTACCAACTAAACTACATGCGAGATCTCGTTTGAAGAATGTGCATCAATATCTTCAGAAAATTATATCACAAGACCCTTTTCCTTCATAATAAAATATATTATTTCCATTGGAACCTACCTAATAAAACTAAATAAACATACCGTTTACCCAAACTGTTACCGTAAAATGTTTTCAAAATGTATTTTAAATTAATGCAAATCAGTAAAAGATATGCTGTAAAAGATATACTGACAGTGAGTCACAGTGTCAACAGATTAAAGCTTTTGGGATAAAAAATAATATTTGTTAATAAACATAGTGCTTGGATCAGACCTTAATACTTAAAATGCTGAAAGTAATATTTCTAGTCAAAAAATGAGAAAAATCAGTGCTTTTGCTAAGCAAACTGAATAGAATTAAAAAAAAGGTCACTAAGGTAGTTTGGGCGTGCTGAGTGAATGACTGAGGAAATAATATTAACTAGGATATATTATGTCATAAAGATTGACGGTGCGATAATGTGAGGGCAGCAGCACAGGACTTGGCATAACTAGGTTAACCAGATACTAGAATAAGGTCCTGTTAGGAGCCTCAACAGACATCGAGCTTGCATACAAAGATGTATGAATGCGGGTGAGGCGAGATTTGTGTGTTAGGACAGAAGCATGTTGTGCTCCATCTGGTCGCGCCAGTCTCCACGTGTATTTTTTTTATGATGTGTGTGTCAAACGCCTCTGCATGGGTGAGGGTATGTGTGACCTGCCACCTGGATGACAATAGTCCTGGCCCGTCAATTTTTACCTGGCCGCACGGTCCACAGTTGTTGATTGAACGCTTGTTGTTCTCGATCGTAGCCTACGCGGCGGTAGTTCCTACTTTCAACCTTTTTATTGATTTACGATCGTTAACTCATTTTGTACAAGTATATCTGCAGTGCCTTTCACTGATTCGCGATAGTGAACAGCATTACAGTTCACTACTATCAGTACCAAGCTTGTGTCAAATCGAGGAAAACAGAGGTGAGTCTTGCATGTCATGTTAATAAGCTAATAGAGCGTGCGTCTTTCTTTCTGCCGCCGATCCACCATCCTCTCTGCCTACCCCCGCATAGAAACAGCGAGATTGTAGTTTATATAATCAGGTATATCAAATGTAAGAATAAAATAACAATAATCAATAATAATTAAATATAATATTCTAATTTCATTCTGCATGTCATGCGTAGGAAAATTTAACCCACATTTAAGACAGCGCCACACAACGCTGATTTTCCACGGAGCAACGCCGCTACATTTCTTTTCATATAATATACGCTCATAAAACACACTGCGTGGACGATCGATAGATCCGTTTGCTTTGCCAATTTAATACGACGGAAGTTCGGCGGAGATTGGCACATTACAATACCAGTGAAATGTTTTCGCTCGATAGATGCCGCACACTGCATATGCACTGTTCGCTGCGAGTTTCACTTCACAATTAAATTTTTGATAATTGTAGTATTCCAGACTATTTGCCAAAAACTTACTTTCTTTTGCATTATAAAACAAACAAAAAGCTGAATTTTGTTTATTTATTTATTTTATAACTTAGTAGCTTGTTGGTGTAATGGTCATTATGCTGCAAAAATTGAAAAAAGAATTTTTGACCAAGGTTTATATGTGTTAAAGCAAACGAATTTTTCATATTCAATATAAGTAACTGTAAGGATAGATCAACTTTTTGCACAAAATAAATCAAAAACATTGAAAAAAATCAAACTTTGATATTGCATATCTCCATAACTATTGATGATAATGGATGCTTGAACATTTTCGAATTGTTATCGTGGTAGGAATCCACCTGTAAAGTTTTTGTTACTAGCTATGAGACCCCTGTATAATAATAAATATTTGCCATGAACGCTAAACTGTAAATTTCTCTCGACACAAAATAGACAATTAGATTTCCTTTCCGTGGAACTCTCGAGGATAAAGAAAAGTGAAACAAAACCTTTTTAATTCTTGTACACAAACTTTTATATTCTGTAAGTGTTCCTTCGGCACTTTAATTAGTTGATATAAGAGTTACTTTTTAAGATATTATGAATTGTGTGTTAAGTAGTGTATAAATGTAAACGTATATGTATAGATAAACATATATGTATAGACTAGCCAAACATCTAGCAAGATATCATAGTCCCTACAAATAAACGAAAGGTTTGCAGATTTGGAACATATAGAGAACTTTCAAAATTTGATAAAGTGTGGATTTTCTTGCGATGGAATTAGTGAATGTTGCATTGTGAAAAATGATCACTTAGGGCAGGATTCTACTTTGGGCACTCAAAAAAAAGATATTTTTATGAGATTATGAATAATGATATTGTTGTAGTGTTTATTAAGCTGAATAAATACACTCTTGAAATACATTTAAAAAAATCATATTTTTAATGCACTTTTATTGCACAAAAACACCATTGGAATACAATGCTTTGATTTGTAGGTTGGTCTGCGCTGGTTTCATTTCAAAAATAGACCATCTAAATAGGAAAAAGAGAATTTTTAGGTTTAATATATTACTAGCAAACCGACTGAGCTAGAATGTTTAATTTACGTGTAAAAATAATGAAATGGCGGCGAAAAAGGGAAGAAAAAAAAATTGCATGCTTTTTACCAGAAAAAAGAGTATTTTTTTAAAATAATTCTTTTGTTTAGTCTGTTTTCTTATAAGTGTATACATTTGTGGTTAAAATTTCATAACAATCGGTTGAGTAGTTTCGGAAATTTTAGCATCAAGCGGTGTAAAAAAAGTAGTTTAGAGATTAACGAGTTCAAAGTTTTTGTAAAGGAAAAATCACAAAAGAAATTGACTTACGCTCAATCAGCGATGCCTGGAAGACTGCTTGAATCGATTAAAAATTTTGAGAAAATATTCTTGAATATATTTACCTTCGAAAAATGTAAAAAAAAACGATTTTTTAGAGTTTCAAGGTAGAATCCTGTCTTAAGCCAGCTCATACAGGTTGTGAGTCCCGGGCCATCCTATTAAAAGAATTCCATACACGTTTCTCATATAAATAGTTTCGTCTCTGTGAGACTTTTATAATTTATCTTAATTGTCTAGCAAGATATTTTATGGGTCTAGCATATCATATTAAATTGTAATTAAAAGTCGTTAAATAAAAACAAAAAAAAATTAGTTACAAAATCTTCCCATGAATCTACGTTTTTGGCACCCGTCCTAGTACGGGTTTCAAACAATAGCATTATATTATTTAACTTCGCAAAAACTTTATAAAGATAATAAAGCTTCTTGCACACAAATTAAATGTCCTTGTAAACTGTTTTAAATACTTTTGAAAATACTTGAAAAGAAAAACCATAATTTATTAACAATGTTTCCCTTTATAAAAAGTTTATTTTGAGAAGACATCCTAATCTACTTGTTTATTCAAATGATTATTATTTTATTTTCTCAGAAATAAGAAGTCCGTGCCAACTTTTTTCCTTCCAAGTCTTTTTTTTATAATTCTTGAGAAAGTTTTCCTCTCGATTTTTCTGAACCTCCAATCTGGGACCACTCTATTAATCATGCCAGCCTGAAGCAAAACAAAAAGTCTTCAATGCAATCCCCTTAATTTGTTAGTAAAGAAATCCGTAATTGGAGTCCGGTCATAAATATTACTGGAGAAGATATTAGAAATTAAAGATAATCTATGCCTATAAAACTCAATGTCTGTCTGTCTCTTCTCTATACAAATCTACACCGTTTGTCCGATTCGATTCAAATTTTGCACACTTATGCATTACGACCCGGCGGGTAACATAGGTGACATTTCCCCCTATTCTTTTACCCCTTCCCCACCCCTGGATTTACTTTCGATGTAAATCTGTACCGTTTGACCTATCGGACTCAACATTTGGAAACTTATTCTTTAGGACCCGGCGGGTAACATAGGTGACATTTTCTCCGTCTCTTTGTACGAACGAATCGAACTTTTGTTTCCCCCCACAAATTTATTTTCAACTTTATCCTTAACCCATGCAACGCCGGGTATGAACAGCTAGTAATTTATATACCTATTTCAATTCAATTCAAATTAGATGAATATTTTTAAAATAAGTAGGAGTATAAAAGTCAAAAATGATTTAAAAAAAATTGCATTAAGAATGTCTTGTAAACTGTCTGTAAAATTAAATATATCTTTAAAAACATACAATAACTAAATAAAATATCATCATCATCTTCATCCCCTTGTCCCAGTAGGGTCGGGGGCCCAAAGACTCGACAACGTGTTTCCATATTCGCCTGTCTTGCGCTGCTTCTGTATGAGTCGACAAGTCTAGGCCAATTCTGTTTTCGTACACATTTTTCTGTTGCCTCTCCCAGCTTAATCTGGGGCGACCCACTGGCCGTCTGCCTTCCGGGGTTGTAAGGAGGATTAATCTTGGTATTCGTTCCTCTGGCATTCTTAGCACATGTCCAAGCCACCTCCATTGTAATTTTTCTATATGTAGGAGTAGAGATTCCATGCCGAGTGTGTGCCTTATGTCGGCACTTCTCACTCTGTCCATCAATATGTCTCCCGCTACCCCCCTTAGAAAAGTCATCTCGGTAGCCTGGATCCTTTCTCTCACTCTCTCCGTCAGGATCCAAATTTGATGAACATATATTAGAATGGGTCTGTATACATATTTGAAAACAGTTAGTTTTGTTTTAACACTAAGCTCGGATTTTCTTATTACCGCACTATAGAGAGAACGTAGAACGCCGGCTGCAGCTCCGATTCTTCTATCTATTTTACTTTCCTGCCTCCCGTCGCTAGAAAATTCCACCCCAAGGTATTTGAATTTTTCGACTTGCTTCAGCTGGGTCCCCTGTATACTGATCGAGCACTGCTCTTGGACTCTTCGAACGACCATAACCTCTGTTTTGGCAGTAGTAATCTTCATCCCTACTTGAGTGCACTCTTCATTTAATGAGTTTATCCACTCCTGTAGGTTCTCTTGTGTGGGAGCCAGCCTCGCTATATCATCCGCGAAGAGTAAAGAATCTGTTTCTACATCCCCAACTCTCATGGCCCTTGCTGTTTAGCTTTTCCGGCTTATCCTGTCAATACAATTTTTTAATAAAAGTGATGTGTACTTGGAAACTATATCACATATAATTCCTAATATTTTTAATTTAAGCTAAACGCGTATACTACGATAGTAGGCCTTATTGGCTTGGTGGTCTCCTGGAATGAGGCTCGAACCCCCGACTAGGATCACCGACTAGATCACTAGGCGAGCATATATTTTTCTTAAATTGAGATACGAACACGGAATGCGTGTCGTATCAATATTCTTACTATTCTCAAAATAAGCTAAACGCTATGCTATTAGAATAGGACTAACTTGATGATGTCCTGGAATGGGACTCAAGCCACCTACCATCAGGTCACTAGGCGAGCGTCATGACCAATACACCAACAAGCTACTCACTTAACTTACGTAACTTCTTATTTTATCTTTTAGTAGGAAATTACAAATAACTCTAAGTCTGTAATTGAAAAGATTTAGCTCATTGTATACAGGATTTAATTAACTAAATTAAAACTTAAAAGTCGTGTATTTTTTTCTTAATACATAATGTTGGATAAATAAGAATTTTATAATCGTAGATAATAAGTTGATAACTGAGTATATCTTCAGACCAGAGTCTCATAAAAGTGAGATGCACTAAATCTCTGATATCGCTCATCTCGTCTCATTCCGTGGACCCGGATTATTTTATAACGCGCCATAATTATTATATCAAAATATTCTCGCAAAAGAGGATATTTTGTTGACCTTTTCAAAAGCCCTCAGGATGAGCGATTGATATTGAAAGATCGATGGTGCGCAGGTACTTGCCTCTTCAGCTACGGGGCGCTGCTGGGAGAGAAGGGAAGGGCTAAATTGTTTGCGCGGTAAATTACCCCAATCACGAATTGTAGCCCCAGTGAACACGACACAACAGCCGGTGCTGACTTTGAGGAAATTTTGCCAATTATTGTAAGGATTTTTGAAAAGGTAATCGATTGTACAGACGTCGGCGCTTATGTTTTTAATTAAGATAAATTTTAGAAGTCTCCCAGAGACAGAAAGCTATTTATATGAGAAACATGTATGGAAGTATTTTTTACGATAGCCCAGGTCTTACAATCTGTATGAGGTGGCTTAATTGATCACTCTACACAATGCAACGTTCAGCAATTTCATCGTAATAACATCCACACATCGAATTTTTAATGTGGTGTATTAAGCAATATTATTTTTAATGTATATATGTATCCTTCTGAATTATACAAAATATAGTTATTATTATTTTGTGAGTGTCGGTCATAAATAAATAAATACTAGTTCCTGACGAACCGGCATGTAAAAGTACCATCATTTTTAACAGGTTACAGCTAGTATTAAAATAATGTAAATTTAACCATAATCGAGCCATTTACCATAAGTGTGCCGTCATTTAACCAACCATCCAAATGTATGTACATATAATAGGCTTTCGCAAGAGTTCTGCGGTAATTTGATGCTCCTATATAGGTATATGCAAGTATAAATAAGCTAAAACGGTGTAGATAAACGAATCGTTAATCGTTTTCTTGTGATATTCGAGGCGATTAATATGTCAGAAGATAAAATGCATTCAAGAGAGAGTTTCGATTTTGTACAAATTTCGATGAAGCAATGTGTTGAATATGTTTGGGAGAGATGCTGTAAGTTTCGTATCTGCTGTTTTCTTTATTTCTGTTACCGTTGTTTAAATACCGACGTTAGTGGAATGCCCCGGTACGACTTTTAATTGTTTAACGTCCTACCCCGCCGGTGGACGTTTCGAGGAAGGGATTAAAATGACCGCCAATTCCGCTTGCCATATATAACGTTCTATCATACTGCTCCAGCCACCAACAAGTCTACAATTTTCTCTAATCTACTTCGCAGCTAGAGCTTTCTCTCCTGTCGAGGAAATCCGACTCGTCTGCGTCATGCTGAATTTCGTCCCCTGCCTTTGGATGAAGGAGATCTTGAGTAAGCGAGAGGTGGTCCATAATTCACCGCTGGTGGCCGTCGTGAATGTCTAGCGCAGACAGTGAGTCATCCGACTGCACAACTTTGTGATTATATAAATGTTGGGTACCTCATTCTATATTGATTTGTGTAGTTGTTGGACTATTCTTATTACAGACAGAATCTAATAAAACTCCGTGAACTGTGGTTAGTTGTTGTCCTAAAGGTGTAATTATTTTGTAACTAATATGCCTTATTATTTAAAGTTAAATTGATTCGTAGATATTCAAAGTTAAAATGCCGATGCATTTACGCATGGACATCGGTAGGTTAAGTGAGCAGTTTGAACGGCACCGGAACCTGTCTGACATGCGCACGCTGGAACGCGCAGTCAGCATATTCGAGGTTGGTAAAAGTATATCGCATTTATGAGCGTTTTCAGTGCATGATCGGAGGCATCACCATAGAGCTTTAATAGAAAATAGTATGAATTTAAAAAAATTCAATTTTTTTACTTTGTATTGCTGTGAAAAGATTATTTCTAATAAAACATAATACAAACTTAACTTGCCTAGCTTGTGTGGTTGAGTGGTTAGGATAGAATAAGTTAGGTAACACCTAACAGCGTGACTATACTTTTAACACAAACGCTGTATTAAAACGTACACAAAATATTGATGTGTCATGTTTTATGTAAAATTCTTTGTTACTCAAAATGTGAAATAAATACTTGTTATTCATGAAATGTCTGAAATATCAAAGCACTATAATGGTATATAATACTCAAATAATAACTTGTTTCACGAGAAAACGTGACTAGACTGAAAAAATAATACTTGACAAATAATGTCAAACATTTTAAACATAGAGCGCCATAATAAAATTTAGGTCGTGACTGAAGAATCAAATATCAACACCCCGATCATACTCTTAAATTATAGTTATTGCAAATTATTTATTTTGATTATTATACTAAATAAATTGTTATTAATAATCATCAGTATAAATATATTGTAAGTGGTGAGTAGATACAAAAACTCAGTCATTATCTCACAATTTTAGCTAACATTTTATTATTTATAGATTCCTGTTCATCATACCTGTTCACTCACTATTGACTCTGGTGTGTCTTCATCTCTTTAAGGTTTTACTTGATTGGTATCTGTTGCGCGTCATTTTTTTCCAGTTTTGGTACTATTTGGATTGCATTGAGGAAATCGTCTCTATGTTAGTTTAGGCCTTTTCTAGCTTCTACTTTTGTTGAACTGGCTTTTGGCAGTGACTCTTCTGACGGATTCTAGGAAATTACTGGAGCAAAATTATTATAATTTGGGGATAAGTGTAATTGTTACTTGGGCTAGGAAAAAAATAGTTCGGTTTTCTGGTTAGCGAGTGAAATTAGAATTTGTGATTTAATTGTATTTTAACGATAACTGCTATAAAGGATAATGCAAATATGTGACTCCAAAAAAATATATAATCAAAATATATGATATCACATTAAGTCACAATGGAATTTCTTTTTAATGATTGAACTGTTCATTTACAATGATTTCTTTAGTTCCTGTGCAGAATATGTTTTTTCTTCCAAATTTCTTCCTCATTGGTATCTAAAAAAATACAAAATACCGTTAGTAACGTTCTTATATATTACACCCCTTCTGACGCACCTCTTGTAAATTATTACGAAACTTTATAAGATGCTAATTTTACTTCTGAAATATTACACGAAATTTTTTGACATTTAAGATTTAATTTTTTAATCATTATAAACCAAAAGTTAATATATTTTCAAACTCAATATCCGATTAAATATGGGAACCGTAAAATTTTACTGCTTGTGAAATCTTAGCTATTTTCTTCTTTGGGACGATAAACGTGAATTTATTTCTTGTACCAAAATACGAAAGAGGCAAAACAGAACATAAATACTGATTTCGTTACCGATAAACTATTATGTAGTAAAATTGTTATTTATTTCCTGCACACAAAATTTATAACTATTACACATTAAATCGGTGTAATAGAGAGGACAGATTTATAAACATTGGATCAATAGCATGGTATTTGTCGAAAGATAATTAACGTCGATCTTAAGTAGAAATATAATCAAGAATACAACAAAATTTAATTAATTATTGTGTAAAGTAGACGAGTAATTAAAGGAAAGGTTACTCTTCCATTTATTGATTAATTAATATATTAATTAATACTCTTCCGTGATTTACTCAGTACGATGTTATGGTGTAGGTGGTATTATAAATTACCAAATACATCACTTAAACATTAATTAATACAATATTATTATAGCATCCATGCAAGGATGATCTTGATTGAAAAAAAAATTAAATAATTTTCAGGCGTATTCTAGTATAATAATTCGGATGAATCTCATACACATTTTTTTAATTTTATTTTTTTATTTTTTTATTTTAAAAAACATATAAAGGATATTGTTTTAAAACTCTAATCAAAATATATGTACCTACCATATTATCAAAAGTGACATCTGTATTGGATTATGAGAATGAAAAAGCTTTGGACTGCTGGTGGCGGTAGTAAAAATACAACTCACATACGAAACAAGATATGTAACTTAAACATATATACAACTTCCAAAAATTTGATAAATGTGGTAGTCTGTAATGGTGAATATTACATTGTGTAAATGGGTCATTTAAGAAAGAAATTTTTTGAATTTTTCGGTTAAATATATCACTAGTAATCGACTGAACTAGAATTATTTAAATTTAAAATGATTTTTACTATTTTTTTAGTGAAAAAATATGCAATTTATTTTCTTTCTTCTTTTTTGCTGGAAATTTGTTATTTTTGCATGTACACTGAAAATTCTAGTTTAGCCAATTGTTAGTGATATATTGAACCTTAAATTTAAATTCTTCTGTTTAAAACCGACGCAGACCCACCTGCTTACATCGAGGCGTTATATTCAAATGGTGTTTTTGTATGTAAAATTGCATAATATATATAATATTATTTAAAGTATTTCAAGAGTGTTTTTATTAAGACTAATAAACCTAACATCAATATCTTTATTCATAATTTCATAAAAATAGCCTTTTTTTCGATCTCCCGAAGTAGAATCTTGTCTTAATATACCTAGGTATGGTATATACTGTTACATGCGAAACGATGCCAGACAGGATACGATGAGTAGTTCGTTCGGTGTTGGTCAAGTAACTTTTAGGAACTCTGACCTACTTATGGATGTTAGGAATCTAAAGTTGTTTAGGGCCTTCGTGCGAGTGTGGATTTCTAGGTGGGAGATTCTCCGGGGATCGGTTGGGATCTCCGGATGATACATTCGGTTTTCTTTTGTTTCATTTGGCTTTTTTGTCCAACTGTCCACTGGCGTTAGTGCTAGCGTGTGAGTCACTTTGTATTTTACTTTTGTTTTGTTTTTTTCCCTTAGGAAGAATATTTCACTTAACCACTTTCCATGGTTTCGGCAATACCCATCAATTGTTTATTTCATTACTTTATACAGTTTCTTTTTACTCTCTTTAGTTAAAAGTTGTCTTTCATACTTTGTTTTTAACTTTGTTTTATTACATAATATTGTTGATATTTATTATTATGTAATTATTGCTAAGAATTCATGCTTCATACTTTGTTTCTCACTTTTTTGATTTATTGCTCATTTTTCTCTCATACTGTTGGTTAGATTAGCGTTTAAGATTTGAAATCATATTGGTATATGAATCGTTCTTAATTGAGCTCCAGTTGAATATTTCAAGATTACGTTGTTTTGTTGATTTATTGTAACTGAGAACTTGTCAATACTATATCAATGTATAAATAAATAAATAAACAAATACCTTCATTATTGGTATCCTGTCTTTTTAGACTTCTTTTAATACCGCTTATTGATGATTTTTATTGCTTTATAATATGTATATGTAAACACGTTCTCTTCTTACAATAACTGCTTTCTTTGCCGGGATAATAAGTGATCTTTTGATGGTGGCGGCTGGGCTGCACCATTTGATCACTTTGTATCGGGGGTGCTCATATCTCAGTAGCCATTCTTAGCTTTAAATAATGCCAACCTGGCAGTGAATGTGCAGGCCTGACAGTCATTGGTATCTATCTATTTGGTGTAATTTTTTTTCTAGTTTTGGTACTCTAAGGCAGAAACGTGTTAACGAAACCGTCTGTATGTTAGCTTAGGCCTTTCCAAGCTTCTAATTTTGTTAGTCTAATTTTCGACAGTGACTCTTCTGACTCAGTTTACAATGTTATTTTTTGTTCTCGTTAATAATAATAATAATAAATAATGTATGTACTCACTTGAATTAAATATACCAGTTTTTACTGTTTTTTAGGTAAGCATAGGCATGGAAAAAAGAAATATACATTTTCAACAATTTAAAAATTCATAAATATAATATGTATTTATCTATACCCAGACCTTAACCCAAATAATAGTGGTGAACAGATAACGGGAAAATATATACAAATACATGTATAGTTTAACATGTGTTATTAACGAGTTTATGAAAAACATGCTTTATAAATTGATTGATAACTAAGAAAAATATATATTTACCATTCACTTCATCTAACTATTTAAAAGGTTCTGCTCATTTGACAAAATGTTCTTTTATTACTGTATGTATTGCTGTCAATGCTTCAATCTGATATATTACGAGTATTTAATTTTCTGGTTCAGTAAGAGATTAAAAGATTAAAATTTTGTACGTACGCCACCAGCGGTGGACATTTAGCCTGTAATTTTTTTGTGAAAACATTTATTTTGGGTCAGATAATAAAGAGCGAACAGTTGCATATGTCAGAATACATAGAAAATATAATATTCCGCTATTGACTGAATATTTCGAACTAGGTATCTCCTTGGTGTGGTATCTATCATTAAAAATACGAAATACCGTTAGTAACGTTCTTATATCTTACATTCCTTCTGGCAAACCGCTAATAAATTAATATAAACTAGCTGCAACTCGTCAAAAATGACGGAACATTGGCTCGCGTCTTTGCTAAGCCTTGGTATATATTTAAAGCATCTTTTAGGCGCTCGACGGAGAGGCGGCCGTAGCAACACGGCGTTGCGTTGAACGTCCGGTTCGGGTTTGGTAGTCCGGGGTTCAAGTCCCATCGCCGGTTGTTTAATTTCGTTTTTTTGGCCGGGAATTCGAACAAAATTACGGACGTTACACGAAGTTACGGGATAGACAGACAGGCAGATGGACAAAGGAATTATTATGTTTGATAGTTTATAAGAATTTCGCAAGAACTTAAATCTAAATAAATCTTATTTTTTTAGAAACTACTCTCTTTGCCGGCACAACAAGTGATTTTTTGGTGGTGGTAATTGATCACGCTGTATCGAGGGTGCAGATCATTAGCCATTCTAAGCATAAAATAATGCCAATCGGGCGGCGAATATGCAGGCCCAATATGGAAGTTTTAACTCTTAAAATGGTCCTGGTTAAGAGGAGGGTCTCCTCTCATTATTGCATGTCAAAGCCAAAGTTGCGAAATCTATGTATAATATCTTGTAAGTGAGAAAAAATATAATAAACAACAGATGTCTCTAGCAGAGGCCAGTGCAATATACAAAATGCTCTTGATTCGAACTATAATATATATAGAACTTTAAAAAAAATTATAATGTGTGGATGTTCTTACGACTGAATTGGTGAACGTTGCATTGTGTAGAGATCACTTAAGCCAGCTCATATAGGTTGTAAGCCCTGAGCCATCGTATAAAAGACTTCCATCCACTTTTCTTGTATATAAATAGCTTCGTCTCTGTTAGACTTCTTTAATTAATCTTTAATTAAAATAAAATTCATCGAAATCAGACAATCAGTTCTCGAGATTTCACCAAAAAAGCCGTTCAATACAAAATGTATGAGAAAAAGAATTTTCTTTAGAATTTTTTTTTCGTGGTTTTTTGAATTTTTGATAGTTATTCCGAAATTCAGGGCAGAGAAAAATCCAACAAATAAAAGATCATAAAAATTGGTCCAGTCCGTTCTTGAGTTATAAATGGTGTAACCAACCTGACTTTGTTTTCACTTTCGCCAATCCTGTTCACCCTTCCATCCACTTTTCCCATATATAAATAGCTTCGTCTCTGTGAGACTTCTATATTCTATCCGTAATTAAAACTTTAAACATTGTTTAAGATATGTTTTCGATAAACTCGTAGAAGAGTACCATGTTGAGCATTGTCGTTATGGTGTCGACGAGGGTCCACGTTTCACACGGCACGGACGGGCAAGACGGACGGACGGACGGGCAGTACGCACTGCTGAAAGGTATAATTTTTAAGGTCTTGTGGAATATTTGATTTAAAGATAATTCTTTTTCTGAAGCTTGGCAAGCAGATTGCTTTAGAATACATACTTACTTTATTATTATTTCAAACTTATTATTTGTGAAATTTGTAAATTGGAAACATCAGGCTATTTATTTCTTATTACGAAAGTAAGTAAATAATATAAGATAAAATAACAAAATACGTTGGTAATTGACTAACACAAAATGTCCATTTGTCTAGAAAAATATCTATGTCAAAAATCTCTAAAAATATCTCTTTATCTCCATTTGAATTTTCTTTTCGTTTTATTTCCTTTTACATTCTTTTTGGCGGATGATAATCTTAACAATTAAAGACGAATTAAAACATATAACATAACACTAAACATACAGGAATTGAATATATTTCTAAAATGTCAGATGTTTTGAGCTTTGATTCACTTCATGCATTGAAGATTAAATTCAAAAAATATTTGTCAGTCAATTTAATCAAGATTATCAGCAATATCGTACCTTATGAATTTCCAGGTATAATGATTTAAAATAGTCAGAATCAGATTTGAGTAATGTAGAATTATTCAAAACTAAGCAAGAAATAATTTATTATTTGATTTCCTATTATACCTACCGACGGAGTAATTCAAATTTTTAATATTCCGTGACATTATCAAGCCGCCGTTGGTAGTAATCAAACTTTTGTAATGATTCAAATTTGAAAAAACCATTAAAATATCTAAAAATCCAAAATTATACAATAATTATTCATTTTTTTTAACGAAAATTTGATAGATCTTCTTGATCGTCGCCACGAGTCTGCTTGCCAAGTTTCAGCTCGATTGGATCACGGGAAAAGGGTCAAAAATCGATCCAAAGTTTTTGTTGACGGCAAGCAAGCAGACGCCACGAGTTATTATAAAGGGAGTAAAAATACGCTTTGCTTACTAGAGGATTTGATTATGTAAGAAACATTTTAAGGCCAGCGCCATACTGAGCGTTTCTTCGGTTGCGGAACACCGCTACATTTCTTTCCATACAATATGCGCTTATCAAACACACTACGCGGATGATCGGTCGACCCAATTATTCTGCCGATTTTACGCGACGGAAGAAACATGGCGAAACATCGTCCGTAGTGTGGCGCCGGCATAACTGCATTATAAGTGTGTCTTAAATACGTGCGCGGGGCACCGTTCTGCCCAGTTTTCTCTCCTAAAGAAGAGGCTTACTACAACTCTGTATAATTTTATAATCTGTGAAAATTATCGACTTGTGAAAATTTTGTAGTTTGCAAAACCCCCTCTTGAAATTTAAAAAACTCATTTAATTGTAAATGCCCAAAAAATTGTTTTAAAATCATTTTATATCGTACAGTACTGGGTTCTTCCATTTATATTATTTATCATTTTAGTGATAAAGGTTTCTCAACTTTAGTGGATTTGATTAATGTGTTTTTTTTTTTCAATTTGAGTTTTTTGTGGCAGGCTGACTGCTTTCTGTACAACAACGTTCATTTGCAAACTGGGAGATCTATCTCATATTGAAAAAATATTCAAAAGATCGTGTATAAACATATCAAAAAATATTTAAACGTACCACGCAAAGCGCACACGCGCGTTGAATACTTATTATTGCATATACGTAGTGTTCGGTATTTCCGTTCTTAGGCGTTTGATACTCACAAATTTCGGATCTGGCATTTACGTCACGATCCCTCTTCCCCCCTTCCATACCCGCCTCCATCTAGTACAGTCGAAAACTACCCGTCGTGGAGTGAAATGTCGTTTTGTCGCCATATATCAAATTGATTGTCGAACTTCTTCTTCAAATGTAGCAAATTTATTTTGTGGTAACATAATTATAATTAATATAAATTAACTTTGTTTAAACCACTTATTTATTGAAAAAAAATCAACATGTTTCAATAAATAAGTGGTTTAAACAAAGTTAATTTATATTAATTGATTGTCGAAGTTTTTGTCGAAGAATTTGTCGTGCTAACGCATCGGAATGCTTTTGAGTGCTCAAATTGAAAGACCAGTGTTGTTATAATCAAATTCTTCGACCAATGGAAACGTCTGAGATCTGAAGGACAGGAACATTATCCGTAGCGGTGAGCTGTTCATCTCATTTGCTGCCTTCCATCCCTTAAATTACAGTCCTCAATCGTTCCCTTATTACTCTCCACCTCCATTTACTGTTTTATCCTTCCACAACCCCCATTCCTTGTTCAGATTGTATGCTGTGTTTTTTAATGCATTTTGTACTGGTGTTTCCAAACGCATTTAATTATTACCTGGAGGGATTTTAATGTAAAACCTGCTAACCGTAAATTGTGTAATGTATAATCCTAGAGTAAATACTGTATTTAAATTGTATAATCCTAGAGTAAATACTGTGTTCGTTTTTAAATGTTTCGTTTCATGAATACAACAATATTAACATTTAATACACAACTAAAGTAGAGGAATAATTATCCAGAGTTTACTAAATATATAGAATCGTATTTGTTTTTACAATGTTGTCCAATATAAATATATTAACAGCTTGAATTGAAGTTTATATAGAACAACAATTGAAGTTCATATTATGTAATTTAATCAAAACTTTAAAATAAGCTTACTTATTATATAATTAATAATCTAACTAACTAACTAACCATCACGCCGTTTCCCCACAGGGGTAGGCAGAGAGGATAGAAGGCCATATTCTTCTATCTTAATTAATTATCTTACTTAATAATCTTACTTATATAATACGTAAAATTATTAATTCTTATATGCGCCAAGACTACAGAGTATAAAATTGTACAGGGATTAACTAAACCTTCTTTAGGTAAAGGGATTGGGTCACGGCGGACATTATAATTTTAAGAGTATTTAATTTGGCATTTTTATAACGGTTTCAAAATTTACGAGCTCTTCGAACATTCTTGCTGCATTGCGAACTCTGACATTTATGTATAAAAGCGCGGGTCGAATCTTATCTATGACAGCGGGCTAACGCCAAAGAAAACGAAACCAGCAGGCGAGCAATAGACAGCACGAATAAAGTTTCCCACAGACGGGTGAATGTATAGCCCATGAAAATAAAGTTTTACATAGAGTGACTAATGATAATTAATGGGAATTATAAGTTTGGTGTGAATTAAAGAACGGTGCTCCGATTAAATTCGCATCCAAATGATTAATTTTAATTATAAAGATTTTAATTAATTTCCTGTATTTCATTTGC
>JADDOH010009822.1:0-37634 GCA_016648135.1 Agrypnia vestita
TAACCTGATTCCATGGCTAGTGCAGGCCTCTGAAAGACGAAAGACGTACTGGTCAGAGTACGCCGCCTTGCTGTACTCCTTATCTTATCCCTGAGCAATTAATTGAATGTTGGCTGGATTGAGTAATTTTAAGTTTAATACTTGTAGCTTAATTTATAAAGTAAATCAATGTCATAAAGCTGCTTCCAAAGAGTATTATTATCCCGATTTGCATAAGTGCACGTGCCCCGTAGTCGCGGTGCATACATAGTACCTGCGTCGCAGTTAACCAGACTAAATAAACTCATAATTGGCATGCTCAAATCGCTAATGGATTTGGCTACAGGTATTATGGAGCCATGTTGAATATTGCGACAGTACATTCGATTATAATAGATTTTTTTTCAAGAATAAACAAAGCATTATTACTATTTATATTAGAAAATATATTAAAAATGCGATGGTAGCATATCATCTTCAGTAACATTGCTAATACTGAACTTAAGACTTAAGGACGGCGTGAGGAGTGGGGTGAATATTAGACTCCGGTGGGTATGTAGGCTTGTATTTACTAATTAATAAGTATTAGCTTATTTAAATTTTGATGTTAATTTCCGTCGCTGCTCAATTGATATTTTTAATTGTGAGATGTCAAATGTTACACATGATATGCGACTACTGTAAGGCTCGCTTGTTTTTTTTTTAATCATTGTACAGTGATGCTTTAGCTAGAGACTTTTTTACTCCGTGTTCATCTTTGGGCTCCACGAACATGAGTCATGCTCAAATCCTGAACAATTATAAAATCCTAAAAACGCAGTATCTCATACAGATAGACAGGCAGTCTTATAATACTCGCATTATAATCACGGTAAAGATCCTACATCTATGTAATAATTTAAAAAAATGTTCTTGTCAGTGAAACATCTTCCCTTAAGGGGGGGTAAGGTTAATTCCTACAAAAAAAGGCATATTTTTGTGAATTTTTTGTGACGACACAGTTAAAAATCTCCTTATTAAAACCAATAGTACATTAAAGTATGACATTCGAAAAATATTGTGTAAAATTTTCAAGAAGAAATATTAAAAAATACGGCAATGGCAGCAATTATTCGGACGTGTCTCGGAAAAAAGTAGAATTGCGGTGTCCATCATAACTTGGTGCTAGATCATCTAAAATCAAAAAATCAAAGTTCATTCGTTAGATAATAGGTTATCCCAGGTAACACTGGGAGGGTTTTTTGAAATTTCAATTTTTTAATTTTTTGGAACACTTTGAAGGGAAAAACGCGATTTTTTGCGAAAAATATCGACTAATTTGTTATTAAAAAGTAAAAATTAATAACATATTTGAAAAAAAGTTACCTCCAGCGTTACCTAGTAAATTATGTACAGAAATAGTGTACAAAATTTCAAAAGGATTGGTGCAGTAGTTTTGAAGTTATGATGGACACCGACTTTGAAAACGCGAGATGTGGGGAAAACGCTTTAAAGTTTTGCATACTGTAAAACTCAAAATAAAACTCAACACTTATTTTATACTTACACATAATTCATACAGCAAAGAGCTTTCATCATCAGCATCTTTTTGTCCTTGTCTACGCAAAACTCTTCCAATACAATAGCACGTCCGGTAGTCCTCAGGTGAGCGCGTCTCTTAGCTGCCCGAGCAGGTATAGAAAATCAGTCTGAGTGTCGCTCAAATGTTCATAATTTCGTCAATATTGCTCCGATTGACTTGAAATTTTGACACAATATTCTTGCGATGTTATACATTCATACAAAAAAAAAGTTAAAAACCTTACCCCCTTCTTAAAGTAAGGTATGGTCCTGTGTTCTGAAGCGACTCAGACCAAATCATCGTCCGCTTGCCGGACGCACTCTTCCACGCTCTCAATGTCCACTATCTTCTGAAGATTGCATCCTTTTCTTCTTTTTTCGGATATTGATTTGCGAATATCTTCATCTAAAAAATATTTCCTTTTCTCCTCAACATTCATTTGCATCCTCGATAAACGTAGTCATGTTTATTTATTACCGTTGATGACTTTTCCCTTTTGTTAATTGATTTCCCAACCCCGGAACCTTCCTCCTAAATGTCTGCAAACAAAACTCTTCCCGATTTCACGGCGGGATGACCACGTGCGTTGTGCACACAAGATGGATGCCTTCCATTAGGTATTTTCACCCTTTCGTGCTCGGTCATACGTGGGTCATATCGTGCGCTGGTCTGGCTTTTGGTGTAGACCAGATCAGCAACTAGGCTGGTTGTAAAAACATAACAAAGATGTGGCGCTTAGCAAAACTTAATTATATTACTTCTTCAAAAAGCGCAAAATGATTAAATCAAATTAAAAATCAAAAATCGAAGTACAGACAATCAAAATAAAAAAAATTAGAATTATGGGTGAAAAAAAAATAGCTGTTTTTAAAAAGGACCTGATTATTTATAATATTAATAAATTTACTTTGCAAAATCTGTCGGTTACTTTAAGTAAAATTTATATTTTAAAAATAAATTTTGAAATTGAAAGGAATTGCACATAATCGAGTAACTGCATAACTGCAAATAATTGATAGTTTTTGTAGATTACAGAAAAATCTGGAATATTCAAAATCGTACCAGAAGCTTCGAGAGAGAGTCGTATAAATACACGGCGACTAGTGTTTTGATAGCGACAAAACCATAGAATGATACCTACATGTTTGTGGAATATTGTAATGGCGAAACAGTGCGAATTACGAAATAGTGTTCCAGTAAAGTAAATGCCTAGTGATTTTTGTGTATTAAATAAAGATATATTTCTTTCATTTTGATCCCACCGCAACAAACCCGTGACGGCGTATTTTTTCCTTCTGTCTTTCTAATTGATTCATCGAATTTGTTATTAATTTTGAATCGGCTGCATAATATACATGTAAAAATAATGTAGAATTAAGTGTTACATTATCAGTTATATTACATAAAAATGCGCTGATATAAATCCACCTTCTTACTCTGTGGCGCGACTATGACCCTTCCAGAAATATCGGCTTGCTCTGTTCCAGATCATTTTTGAGGGAAAGCGTATTCATGAATGTTGATTTCCATAATATTCGAATTGAAAAGGGTCCCATTTGTTTTGTTCGCTGGGTTGCCCTCATGTGATATGACCGATTCGCAAATATACGCCACCTCACACCACCCACCTACGTGTAGATGTTTTAGTACAATAAAAGTACTTACCATTGTTGACTTGAGTATATTTGTATTTATTTTATTTAATTTTTCGTGATTTGGAGCTCCAAAAATTCCAAAAAAATATATCCGTTCAACAGTCGTCGGCAGCCATTTTGGCTGTTATTAATTTATTTACTGCGGCCCGAAATAGCTCTACAGTAGACTGGCCAAACCACCGCCTTATATCTTTCAACCATGAGGATCTTCTTCTTCCAGGGCCATGACTTCCGGCGATTTTTCCCCGCATCATGAGGTTCAAGATCTCGCACTTCTCTGCATGCCTCATCACATGAAAACAAAGTAATATTAAAGAAACCTAGCATTCACATTCTTAATCGAAGTTTGAGGTCACGATTGCAGAACGTCTTTTTCATACGAAGACCTATTTAGAGGTTTTCAAGTGCTTGATATAAGACAGCTATGTACTAATTCGATACTGAAATATAAAAAGAAACCCGTGTTTCCCTATCCGCCAAGTTTTCTCCACAACCAGCCACAACCACCCACCGGTGGTTATGGTGGTGAATAGCCCTTGGTGCCACATCGAAAATATGCGAGTTTGGTGGGGGTGGCTGTGCGTGGGTGGGAGTAGGTGACAAAAATGTGCTTTCTAGCTCATTGTTTTGTTATGGGAAGGCCGCAAATGCTTCAGATTGTTTCAAAATAGGCGCGCCGACTGTGTCGGTGAGTCTATAAGGTTCCATAAAACCTGCTCTATAAAGTTCTGGAAGGAAAAGGTTCTAGAAAATTCCCGAAAGTTCTATAAGGTTCTAAACTGAGTGGCAGAATGTGTCGGTGTGTCTAGAAGGTTCCATTCGATAAATTTCTTGAAAGTTCTGGAAGGGGAATGTTGTAGAAGGTTCGCGAAAGTATACAAAAAATCAACGCGTGCGTAGCTGCGCGGGCACAGCCAGTTATTTTATATAAAAAAAACACTTCATCATGTATACTACCTGAATCTAGAAATACTAGAAGCACAATTTCGGGAAATGTTTTAGTGCAGAAAATGAAGACAAAATTTGGCCAACGCTTTTTCATGTTCTGTGCTCCAAGAATCTACAATATATTGCCATCGGACATTAAAAGGTTAAAAGTGAAACATACATTTAAACAGAAGTTAACAAAGTGGTTACAAAATGTAGGTAGACTTCAAAACGAAAACAAATTCGTGTCAAATGTGACAGCTTAGATTCTATTGTAAATCGTATTTGTGTCTATTATACCTAAGTCAAATACCTTCTTTAAATGTGATTTGATTTTTTTTCTCCATGTGATGTGAATTATATGTAATATGTTTTGATTTTATCTCTATTTGAAGTAAATTTGTTAAGTGCACTTAATAATTATTACACTAATTATTAACTAAATTTCAAAATCAGTACAGGTAGTTGCTTTAGAACAGACTAGTCTAGTTAAGCAACTACCTTTACCTTTTCTATGTAACAAATAATTTAGAATAAATAAAATAAAATAAAAAAATACAGATAACAATTAATACGTCAACTTGATTTCCGTAATATTTTTGGCAGATGTTGTTACATGTGTCGCGAGATATGATTAGATTGAATGTGAAGCGAAATAAAGGTTGCGTGTTTGTGTTACATTGTACGATCAATGCCCATCAGTCTAAACATGATCTCCTGGCACATTTATGTGTGGCGCTGAAGAATTGACTACGTGAATCAAATACAGTGTGGTGAGTGTGTGTGACAACGGGTAGGCATGAATGAATGTTGATACAGGTGATCAGAAAATACTCACGGTTGGATAAACGTCGAATTTATTGGAAGTATAGATTACAATAACGGCTGGTACCTCGTCGGTCGCTTCAGGCTTCTCATTGGTGGCAATGGCAAGGATCTCCCCGAGCGCGATTGGTCACTTGGCTCGCTCGAGGGACCGGGCAGGCCTAGATCCTCCACATATTCTAGAAAATTTGATTTTCATTATTCGGGATGGTCAAACCGTTTTAACTGGTTACTGGTACTGATATTAGAGATGTGCATCTAATTGTATCGATGGTTGGTAACTGATGTTGTAAATTATTGTCTACCACCGATGGTTGCCCGTCCTATTTCGATATATTCTAAAATAAGTATCCAATCATTGATATGATCAGATACAAATAACTGTTATTGTGTGATCGGTAAAAATATCAAGACTTCTGTCTTATCTCTCTTTATTTATTTATTAATTTATTAATATAAATAACATATTAAAAGCAAAGAAGTAGAGCTATCTTAGTACGTAAAAATAACATGATAAAATTAAAATCATATTAGCAATATACAAAGAAAAAGTATGTAGAAAGTAGTAAGAAAGAAATAAGTTAGAAGTAAATGATAATACAATACGTAAATAGTAGGTACAAGAGAAAAAAATGATTTAGATATTCAAACAAGATAAATTCAACAAATAAAAAATCATATAGGTACATAGGAAAACTATATAAAAAAATGAATAAATTTGTTTTTTGACTGTATATACTTAGTGTATGAGCATTAAATATATCAACAGAACTGTATTGATTACCTATGCGATGCAATCAATGTACAGGCGAATTCATACTATCTCAGTTTGTACGCCGGGTGCCTACGTAAAATAGCACTTGGGTTTATGTTCACTTTGTTGTGAGTACTAAACCATAAAAGAAATCAACATGTGCGCAAGTGGTATAAAATGAACACATTTTTTTTATTAGTTATAAATATACTTCACATTAATATTCATTACATCAGCCAAGCCTTAATATGAACCTCACTTAACGACCAGGATCCATTCCACCTGATCGTAAAGCAAGTCGGTCGATAAACAAACTCCTCGCTATTGTATTTCAATTTAATAAAATGTGTAACGTCTTGTAATCTGTGAAAAGCATGAAAGTTAAATATTTGCAAGTTAAAAAACAATTTTATATTAATACGGTCATACTCTGTGGTGAGACTAAGTCCCTACAGATACTAATAACCTGTCAAAATGACGTACATTAATATATAACACCACAATTTACAACTCTAACATAAAATACAAAATAAAACAGTGGATCTGAAACAAGGGGAGAGATAAAATAGGCACACTTACACAAACACACTAACACAATATAACCTCATATATATGACATATTTTCTATTATGTTACTTTAAACACTTTATTATCTATTTACTATGTTTTGAACCTACACAATATTGTAAACTATGCCTGTCTCAACACAGATATTTCTAGTGAGACAGGCACAGTCCAAACAAAATTTGATACTTAAAATTAAATAGAAATAAATAAATAAATATATTACGGTAAAAAGAAAATAAAAAAAAATAAAAAAATAAAAAAAAAAAAAAGAAAAAAAAAGAAAAAAAAAAAATTAAAAAAAAAATCGGTAATAAAAAAAAAAGAAAAAAAAAAAAACCTGTCAAAAATGACGTCCTTTTATTATATATTTCGGCCGCCAGGTAAGACTTTGAGATCAGCGCAATCTAGCGTTGCATTTTGCTAACATTAGTAATGGACACTGTTAAATAGAGTTACGCTTTTTTTGCTTCTTATACCTCATTATTATTTGAGCCGGACATTGTTATGTAAAGAATTATACTCCGTTTTTGTACCTCATTACTATTTTTGCCATCTGGTAACGTTAGTGATGGACATTGTTGCATAGAGAATTTTACATTTTGATCAATGATTAATATCAATGACATAGGTACGCAATATAGTGGGAATTAACTTATTAGTTTTAATTTTCATTAGACTGAAATACTTAAAAAAAAAAAAAAAGATAAAAAACTACAAAGAGTAGCTTGTTGGTCTTGTGTTGTGGTTAGGACACTCGACTCGTGATCCAAAGGTCGCGGGTTCGAACCCAACTCCATACTAGCAAGTTAGTCCTATTTTCATAGTACAAGCGTATAGCTTAGTTTGAAAATAGTAAGAATATTGATGTGACACGTATTCCGTGTTCGCATCTTTATTTAAAAAAAAAATTTAAAAAATCTAATTTATTAATAATCTACAGTACTCTTCAAAGTCAATGTTTTCATTTTATTTAATAAGAATTTTGAAGTCATACCATTTTTGAAAACGGAACGAGATCAGCTATTGGATTCTAGGAAGTTACGGACGGACAACGAAATTATTATTATGGTACTAGTCTTACTTAAAAGTATTAATACATGAAGATGAAATCGGCTTTCTTTATGGTCATTATAGCTTTATTGGTACAGCTGCCGTAATCGGTACGTTTACCACAGAAATTACCATAAAAATACCAGAAATTTATTTAACCCAAGCCACAACCAAAAATTATGGACTTTCAAAATTTGGTTCTACAGGTGGTTATTGAAAGTCTCCTAGGAGATCATGTGCGAAACTAAGGGGTTGTCGAGAGATCATGGCAGTGCGAATTAAATGAAACACTAAAAACAATTAAAAAATTTATTTACTACGCAAAGTCACTGGACGCGAATTAAATCGGAGCACTGTTCTTAAAATTATTCCACGTCACTCGTCTGTGGAACACTTTTTACTGCGCTGTTTCTGTTGCGTCGATCATTTTCGAGAATATTCCACTCGCAAGTATGCAGTTAGGTAATTTTTTATTGACCGTATATTTGTCGCTCGGTCATCCTGATAGCCACTCCACGGTTCGGTTTTCTGTGGCGAAAGCCCCCTGTCAGAAATAACAACCGACTCGCCGCACGCGCGCTCGCTTTTTATACAAAAATGTCGGTTTCTGGATGCAACGAGAACGTTCGAGTGATTTCTCCATATTTCTAGTGGACTCTTTGTCAAACATAATAATTTCGTTGTCTACCCGTTCATCTGTATGTTCCCGTAACTTCGTGTAACGTCCGTAATTCCTGAAAAAACGGCCGTAGATGGGGCTTGAACCCCGGGCCACCAAACCCGAACTACGGCCGCCTCTCCATAGACCGCCAAAAACATGCTATAAACATATACCTACTAGGTTTTAGCAAAGACGCGATCCAATGATCCGTCATTTTTGATGGGTTACAGTTAGTTTTTATAAAAGTAATTATGAGAATAGCCCAGTTGATTCCGGAATCATGTGGAGCTTTCGATATGCTTCGATAATGCGCAGTTAGACTTTCGTTGCAGTATTTTTAAATAAATTAAAATTTATTAAAATACGCTCATTTCAGCCGAACACCCAAGAATTAATATTTACATTCGCCGCACAGCAAGATTCTCACATTCATTTTAACTAAGGCCCATCAATACATAACCGACTTCTGCATTCCATTTTTCGCAAATAATAGACAACTAACACTTCGCTCAGCATCAACATCTAATACAAATAGGTTAGCTGAAGTAAATCGCGCCCACAAAACTAATTTCGGTGATCGTGCTTTCGCGGTGGCTGGACCAAAGTTATGGAACAAACTATCTAATAAACTGAGACAAACAGACAGCTTACCACAGTTCAAAAAACAACTTAAGACGCATTTATTTAGACAATCCTATAAAAACCTATAAAATCTGACCACAACAACGCTAGCTAATGTTTTCCACTCCTATTGTGCACTCCGCGAAAACATCTAATTCTTTCAGGCACGCCCAACTATTATAGTATTCAATTTTAATTCCATTTCTTGCATGCCACCTAGTGAATAAGTAATAGTAAATAAGTTTTTTTCCTTTTTAGCAATAAGTTGTTTTGTAAGATAATATTTTTTCTGTATAAAGCGCTCTTGAGGTGAGTATTCACGAAAACGGCGTTATATAAGTTATCCAAATATTATTATTATTATATAACTTTTTGTATTGATTTTTGCATTAAAAATTATTTAAATAACAGTAAACTCCCCTTTACATGATTTCACAGGCTTTAGTCAGTAATATGTTCCTTATAATTCCGCCCCCATTAGCGTCAGGCACTGTGGGAGGGAGGGTTGCGAGAGACCCCATTAGTGCGGGTTGTTAACGCACTTCCGCATTGTCGCACTGCCTTCGGAACTAATATTCACGTGCATTTGTTCCTTACATCCGGTTACCGACTGTCTCGTGTCTAATGTATGCATGCCATTTTACCGATCGGTAATCACTACACTTCGATGCCGGGCACATGTACTTAATATATTTAATATTAAACTAATGAAAACGAAAACAATTTGCTGTATTCTTGAATCTGTACAGAATTCGACAGAATGTCATATAATAATATACAGTCGAACTCGGTTATAACGAACGCGACGGGACCAACTAAATTTGCTCCTTATAGCCGGGACTCCTTATATCCGGGACTCACTTTTTTCACAATTTTTTTTGACTGTGTGATTTTATTTTCAAGAGCAGCTAAATAAACATCCTTATCTTTCCAGAGCGATGAAACTGTAGAAGACGATTGTGAAAACTTTTTACAGACTTTTTGAGGCCGATAATTTTGACTTTTTCGCGAACCTAGAGACACTTTCGTTTGTTAGTGAACAAGTTTCCAATAGAACAATTCGCGTTTAACTGATTAGGCTTTTAAATGCTAATACAGTAACCTGCATAAAATAAATATGGTGACCATAAACATCTTGGAAACCCCCAATTATCGGAGTTATATGACCAGTGTTCTCGACCTTCAGTAAACTATTGCTTGCCTGCGCACGTGGGACACAAGTTTGTGTACACCATAAAATGAACCCTAATTAATTGCGAGCCGCTTTAAATGCAAAGTGAAAAAGTTCATTGTTACGAGTACGTATTTGTCTTTTTTTCTGTAACCCAAGCAAATATGTTTGCAGAGTTCTAAAATTTGCTCCGTATATCCGGGGATCGCGCTCCTTATAGCCTAGACCGATTGTATGGGAATATGCTCAAATCAAAATGAATTCACAGTTTTTCTCATTATAGCCGGGATCTCCTTATATCCGAGCTCGTTATAACTGAGTTCGACTGTATTTTATAATCAGAGCATTCTTTATTATCCCTCGTTTCCTCTTCTTCTACTAGTGTCGTGATAGGTTCTCCCAATGTTGACTATCACTAGAGACTAGATCTCCCTATCTCTAGCGGTTCAAAACAACCCTTCCATCATCCTTATTCCTGTCTTATCTCGTATATCTATCCAATCTCGTACATATAGGCATTTGTGAACTATTAGCTTCAAAATACATGGTGTTTGATAACACGTTCATATATTAAGACATATTAAGATTAGTATTGAGAAAAAATTAATTACGAGTATGTTTCTTTATCTGACATTAATTTGCATGTTGAACCCTGTATAAGAAACCCGGAGTTCTTAAGAATAAGTCGGCATCCTAATAATGTTGATTATTTTCATCATTTTAATCACAATGATGTAACATACATCGTACTTAATCCTTACATTGGTGCTGATATTCTTGCAGAAATTCCATCAACATTTAAAGACTCTTCTACACAACTACACAACATCAATTTTCTTTTACATTATTTGTACACTTAGTACATAATATAAATTCTCTATTTACGATAATTCTCTTAGGAATAAAAACCAAAATATTTTTCCTCGCCATAGTGTTACTCTGTATCAGTAATTGTAAGCATTTTTATTTTGCTTGCTTGTTCGCCACTCGTACAGTGCACGCCCAATCGCTGTGCGAAATATGTGCCAATTTGAAAATAATGTTGCTAGAGCAAGCTAAAGATACAAAAATAAGAAATCTACTGTATTTTGTACCTAATATTTGATTTAAAATAAAATAAGAATATCATAATTAGCATTCTGGCTTTTTCAAAAGAATTTCGGATTTCTTACATGAATTCAATGTTCAAATTAGAGTAGCTTGTTGGTCTTGTGGTTAGGACTCTCGCCTCGTGATCCAAACGTCACTGGTTCAAACCTCACTCCAGATCAGCAAGTTAGTCCTATTTTCATAGCACAAGCATTTAGCTTAGTTTGAAAATAGTAAGAATATTGATGTGACACGTATTCCGTGTTCGCATCTCTATTAAAAAAAAAAAAAATTACGTTTAGATAAAAAATATGAGCTTAGTGACCACACCAATACACCCATTTACTCTAATCTCCCCCCCCCCACTCCTCACGTCGTCCTTTAATTTTAATGTAGTATTAGTGATGTCACTGAAGATGATGCGTTAGCATCGTATAAGATAAGTAAACAAATTTAATATTTTTTAATATAATTTAGAACGAAACTTGTTTTGTACGACTCATAAATTGTGTTATCCGATCTGATATTATGTTGCCGGTCAATAATTATCATTTAAGTTTTATCCCTATTAACGGTGAGACCATAATTAAAAAGCAGTAATGATTTGGTGTAGGTTCGCCATGGCCGATTGCGATGTAATAAATAATTCCCATAGAAGGGCGTTGAGTGGTAGTCATTTTACACCTTGCCCTAGTTAATTAACGATTCCGGAGGGTATCGATAACAATAAACCATAAAATGGGACTAGATTTCACAATAATGATACACAAAAGGACACAGTCCGTGTCTGCGGAATGAATGGGTGAATTACACATCCTGTCATAGACAATAATTCCCCTCGCTTGATGAACCTGCACATGTGACTTTGCCCAATTATTTCCGTACACAATGAAAAGTTAAATAATAGAAGATTGATTCAATCAGCACAGTTGACAAAAGGTAGACAACACTCCACGCACTAAAGTGAGACAAACAGTGAGGGCTCCTGAACACCTCAATTTCTCACCATAAAATAACAAAGTTGAATTATTTAAAGGTACTTAAAATATATTAATAAATTGCTTGTTTAAATGTACACTATCAAAATTTCCCGAACATACCACAACACTCTGGAATCGACCTGTATATTCTCGTAAATACTGTAAATATCGAGAGAATATTAGAAAAGCGAAGAACGTTCTCGAACATTCGACAATTCTTGGTTTATGTATTTTTAAACGGATTTCATTATTCTTATTCGTTTTTCTCGATTGGTGGAGAAAATATATCAAAAATTACTAGGCCATATTATTTTGTTCTACTTTTGCATACATCTTACTAAAAACATTATCCTTTTTTGCGCCGTTTGCTTATTATGAATTTTTAAACTTCGATTTTTTTTAGGAAAAAAAGGAAAATTGTTTTCAAACTGATCACATTTTATTATATAATTTTATTTACATGTTGCATCATATTCATTACATATTCCAAAATAATGCATAATAATAAAATAAGAAATTATTTTAAAAACCTAGTAACATGATTATATCCACCAGTCGGCATACGCGAGTCATGGGACAGCACACAGCTTCTCCATTTTGAAATTTAAAAAATAAAATTGTTGATTAGAAATACTAATCCAATAAAAAATAATTTATAATGCGACTATTTTAAAATAATTTGATAAAGGACAAATGACATAATTAATTATTTGAAAAATTCGGCAAAAAACAAGGACATTAGTCTACTTGATTCAACGTTCTTGTGCAAAAAACAAAACTACTGGTGCAAAAATTAGATAAAATACTTCGCAAACAAACGAGATTCCCAAATTTTGTTTGCTCTCCTGAAAACCTGCATTTACTGACTCATTCGGTTGTTCCTTTCGCCCACAAAATTATTCATAATTAACACAATTAATACTGCCAGCGATGACGTATGGAGTGGAGACGATGGCCCTTATAAAAAAAAGTTTAGAAAGCTCTAATACACGCAACAATCCATGGGAGATCCATGACTGGCGCAAGCCTAAGAGAATTAGAAATGATGAAATTAGGCGCAGAACTAGAGTAGTGGATATCATGGAACGTGTAGCAAAGCTAAAATAACAATGGGCAGGGCATGTTGCAAGGCAGGGTGCTACAAGGTGGACTCCCAGAGTTCTGAATTGGAGAAAAATAAAAGAGACGTCGAAAGACCTCAAAAGAGACGGGCCGATGATATAGCCGCTGTGGGGGGGAAGAAATGGCTTCAATTAGCAAATAACAGGGAAGGATGGAAGGGCATGGAAGAGGCCTATATTCAGCAGTGGAGAGATGAAGGCTGAGGAAGAAGAAAGAAGAATACAACTCACAATGGTCCTTCAGGTAATGTCATTAGGATACTTAAATATTTGATTAATAAATCCTCCCTTTCTCAATCTCTCTTGGTCAATGGTCTATTCGCGATTCTGGGCTGGTTTAAGCCATGTATTCACTAGGGGACAAATAGTGCAATATTCATCAACATCTACGCTCATGTTTCGGGGACAATGACGCGGTCATTTGACGCGTACACACCGGGACTGACATATTACTTGTCGCGGAAGTGTCGTCCGATGAGGTTATGATGACAGCTGTGAATCTATTTATTTTAACGAGTTTATCGAAACGTAAGAGGAGAAAAAGGTGGTGGGTGCGAAATTATTTACTGCAAAGAGAAAGAAGGATGGATATTCTATGCGATCTTCGAATGTCTGACGTATCTTTTGTCAATTTCATTCGAATGACAACTAATGATTTTGAAAATTTATTACAAATGATCGGGCCTTCCATAGCCAATCAAGACACAATATTACGGAAAACTTATAGACTCTATTCATCTGCCGGACTTGATTTGTCCATGATCTTGGAGATGGATCTCTTCTTGAACATTTCCAGTGACCACCAATTTCTCCAGGTTGTCTCTTGCCCCACGAACAACACAAAGTATGAAAAAAATATTAAAAATACTCCCAATGATTTCTAAAAATTGTATGCGCGTACAATTGCAATTGTTCTCCTTTGCGTGACGATGGGCGTGGCCCGGCGCGCGCCGCCCTCCCGATAGCGTCTGTGGGCGGGCTTGTAGGGCTGTCATAATTTGTACCCATTTTCACAGACTTATCATTTAATCACATCAAACCAATTCTCTGAACTTATGTCATACGATTAAACATTCATATTTGAACAAAACATTTCCGAGTGTCGTAATTTCTCTAAGAAATCATATTATATGTACATATTTAAAAATGCTCTGATTCATTGCATGTTAAGTATTTTCTATAAACATGTGCTTGGGCGTAACAGCTGTCATCAAACAGCGTGATAATTTTTCTTTTGATATATACATTATGTTTGTATTACCTACATTTGTTTTGTAAAAAACTGACATATTTGTAACTACACAAAAATATTTCTTAAAATTTTTGTGGTAGGAGACGAAATAAAGCAATTAAAGGAAATAAAATTTTATTTTATACACAAACTTGATTGTAACACTATGTCGTAATTCGCACTAATCGTCACTCGAGAATCTTACACTTGTCTGTGGAACAATGAAGAGGACCCACCGCTTATCTAGGGCCGTTTGATGAGATTGCTCATTGAGCTTTCATATCGACCCTGCACTTTTGCCACCCAATTTGGCATTATTTAATGCTGAAGCGGTCATCCTCGCTGCGCCGCTGAAACTTAAGTGGTTGGTTATGGAACTTTTTATAACGCCGTTTCTATCACGCTGATTCGCTATCGAGAATATTCCGCACGCAGGCAGGTACTCTGGTACTCGCTTTACCTGTGGTTTTCAATTTTTTTTTTAAATTTATATGCTCCTTTCTAATATTTTTTAAGATACTCAAGTGTTCCTTTATTCGAAGACTGTGGTTATGTGCCTTTTTTCTAGATTTTAGAATCTTGTAACAATATATTATGTATTTCGGACTTACCCATAGCTTACATTAGGGTATATGCTTTTTGTTTATCATATCTTGACCCCTAGATATTAGAATATTTTATAATATTAGAACAATATTATTTTAAATGTTGGTAGAAATCTGGTTGATTTTCATCCATCTTCTATTTTTTTTTCAGTGTCCAAATTAAAGCCACTATTTCCCTTGCATTCCAGCGGGTACGACACTGACTTCTCAAACCTGGTGGTGCTGAGTTCGATTCCCAGAGAGGTCGCTATACATATGTGTGATTTTCTCAACCTTGGTTTGTGAGGTGTTACGTAACTGTATTTGGGCCTCATGGCCTGTTGTAGTATTAAAAGTATATTGATATAAATATTTACAGTTTTACACATTCCATAGAAAAAATTGTGTGATTCTTGTCATCAATTTTTTTTAATAATAATTTTTTAATAACACCGCTGACTGTGAAACATCAGAGAAGTCGCTATGATCGTGGTAATGTATATTTTTACAGTTGTATATTTTTTGGTAAAATTGTTTTAATACGTGGTTTTTTATGTATGCCGAAGAGGTATAATTTCTAGCGCGCATACAAAAGTACACGCAACCATTTTTTTTAATGCGAAAGAAATTATAGTGTATTCCATACGCAGGAGTATGAGGAATACGGAATAGTGCATATTTATATGCTGAAAAAATGTTGACAAAAATTGTTATTCTCTATAATACTTTATGATAAAATAACAATAGTAACAATCTAAATTTTAATAATTTAAAAATAAAAACATAATACCCCGTAAATAAGAGATAGTGGTAGGTTTCGAGTGCACACTATGACTCAATTCCCATTGACTTAAAGTCAATATCAATTATTAAGCCTACTTTCTATACAAAATACGATAAGGAGATGGTAAAACAGATAAGTACTTATCTGTTTTTATCTAACAAAATCCCTCGTAATATGTCGATGACTGACAACAATAAGATCATAAACACTATTAAATAAAATAATGCTCACGAGAATTCGTAAAACCAACGTGTTACGTATATAAAGCAGAACCGACAGCTGCGCCATTAGTTTATTTTGACCTTTCTATCTGCGCGATACCAGCCGCGGAACGACGGCCAGGGTGGCTAGTCGTGGAAATCGGAGCAACTGATATTTAGCGAAATAATTTAGTAAAGTACTTAAGTAAAGTGTTACCTAGTAACAATAAAGTGTTCATAGATGATTGGTAAATTGCGAAATCGTGTGAATTCGAGACTAGTGTTAAATTAAATTTGCGTTATGTGACTATTAATCATTAAATTATTTTTTTTACAATGATTTTATGACTCATTATTAATAATCATAAATTATTACATCACGCATTAATATTAAATCTTAATGCAGTACAATACAATAGATAACAAATAACTCACAAATTCTCTATGCTTCACACGAGTTTCGACGGCGAAATGTCATCATCATATTATGTATAATCAACTCTCTCTTATCCAACCAAACTGACTATCTGACCGTTTCCCTGCATGGTTAGGCAGAGAGGATAGAACGCCACACTTTTATAGTCCTGGCATACCACTTTTGCTTCGACTAAACTTACCATTAATCTTCTCATTATTCAGTTATTGAAGGTTTTAACAGAGTCTTTCTCCAATATTTGGTTCATCTGATCGTTCCAGGTCTTACGAGGATGCCTTATGTTACTGCTACTTTCAACGCTCATCTCATATATTTTCTTTACCACTATCTTCTCGCTCATACGTTCCTCAAGACCAAACCGTCTCAGAGATGCTTTCTTTAATTCTATCTACTACGTTACAGCCAGCATCACATTCACTTCTGATTTGTTCATTATTCTCTCTATCGAACAATGATTATCAAATCATGAGTCCAAGCCGCCACACTTCCACAACATTCTGTCTACTTTAATTTCTTTGCCAATTCCAGACATCACTTAGATACATGCATTAGCGTTGGCACCAGGGCTCCATTACGAACCCTTTCAGTTGATCTCAATGCAATTAGCACTCGACTTCTATTATTAGACGTGATATTTTAATTAAGCAGGTTCAAAATTATGTATATGAAAGCATCAAGTATCACTTGAGGTAATATTTTTGTAATCTTGAGTACCTATAAGTATACACAAAAGTGTTATCCGAATCACTTCTGTTTAGGTATAATAAGATAGCGCGCACTTAACTTCATTATCTATCAAATATTTTCACATTTCAAATTATCAGTGATGTGATTCACTTATGTATGTCTCGGAAACCCATTACCAAAGTCACTACAGAGCGCCATATATCATTGAACATTACCGATGTGGTACAATCTATAGGCATTAAGCCTACTGCATATCTGCTTTCAGAAGATATGCAGTAGGCTTGATTTAAATTTTCTTCAAGTAGGTAGTAGATTTAACTAAATAAGCAGTAGTTTTGACTAAATAACTCAATAAGTAAGTAAGGTAAGTAGATTTAACTAAATATTGGAAAATTCTGATGCCAACTCTAAGGAATTGAAGTTAAAACCTGGAAATGGCCAAAAAATAATTTAATAAATAAATGGCCTAAATACAGTTGACATATGGTCGCACAAGTTGACATATATATATAAATATTGTTCGATAACGTGAGAAATAAGAATAAGCCTTCCTGGCTAAAGGTAAAATGGAGCGACAATGTTCTCAAAGACATATCTGCCTTAGAGATTCAGAACTGGAAAGAGATTGCACAAGACCGAGATCAAAGGAGGAAGACTCTTGATGATGCATTAGGGGTTTAGAGGCAAAAATGATGATCAAGTTAGATGTGAAGGTAGTGCTAGCTTTAACACGACAGTAGACAAAATAAAGAGAGGATCACTGAAATGGGTTGGCCATGAATAAGCAAGGAGAGGAAGGTTAAGAAAATATATGAGGCGAATGTTAAAGGCAGCAGGAACAAAGGACATCCCGAAAGGTCTGATATATGATAGATAAATGAAATATTGGAGGATCAAAATAAAAGCAAAAAACAATCAAATAAAAGCATCCGAGCATGAGAATATGTATGAATTTGAACGAGGCAAAATTATTGTGCCAGGATTGAAGAGTGTGGTTTTTATCTTCTCCACCTATTCCTGGGTGGAAGCGATGTACTGTTAAGTTTTTTTTTTTTTATTTTTTTTTTTTTTTTTTTTTTTTTTTTTTTAAAATAGAGATGTGAACACGGAATACGTGTCACATCAATATTCTTACTATTTTCAAACTAAGCTAAGCGCTTGTACTATGAAAATAGGACTAACTTGCTAGTCTGGAGTGAGGATCGAACCCGCAACCTTTGGATCACGAGGCCAGTGTCCTAACCACAAGACCAACAAGCTACTCGTTAGTTAAATAAACTCGCCAATGCTACCTTTCGCAGTTACAAAAAGGCTCTAACTAGAATTTTTTTAATAGCAAGGTTAATGCAGAAATATAGCATATACACGAATAAACTTATGTTTTGTTCCCCATGAATTATATATATTTATTTCTTTTAAAGTGTCCTAATTATTGCTCATTTGCCTTTTAAATATGTTTTGAGTTTACCTTTTATATTTATTTTTTGGTTTATTTTATCTTCTTATCTTATTGGATCTGGTATATTGGTATTTATCATTAATCTACTCTATTGCTATTTTGTTAAAGGTTTCCAATTATTAATGTTTGCTTGTGTACATTAGTACATCGTTTATATATATTGTTAATTTCTATTGTTAATTTATTTTATATTGTATTACATTGTTACATTCCATATTGTTCATTTATCTTTAATATGTTTTATTTATGTGATTATTTTTTAATTATTTACTGTAAAATGTTGTTTTATGTTAGGTATATAAAATTCCTGTTGTATTTTGCTATTACTTTGTGGTTATTCATTATGAATATAATTAAACTAGTTAACTTAGCTTACACCACTAAAATTTATTTGGTAAAACCAACCGGTTTCGGAAACGACGTTCCTTCATCAGGGTATTGGTATTGGGTATTGGGTATACCCTGATGAAGGAACGTCGTTTCCAAAACCGGTTGGTTTTACCAAATAAATTTTAGTGGTGTAAACTAAGTTAATTATAATATAAAATTCCTTTTTATTTTCTTGTACTGTAAAAGCCCACTAGGGCGTTGATTAATGAATAAATAATTTATATAAAATTACAGATATTTGTTTCACATGAGTACAGCTTCTAATGAAAATATTGACTATCAAACTTAAATTGCGTCGATATTAGCAGCATTAGTAGGTCTGTGTTCACCACTTGTAGATCTGTATAGCTATAGGTAACCTGTATAGAAACCAATCACACCCTTGCTGTTGCAAAACAAACAATTTACATAAATTTTGCACAACTGCCTTTAAAATTGGACACCTTATTCACGGAATTTGTTCATTTCGTTTTTTAATATCTCGCATGTCCGAGCCAAATTTCCATCACCTCCCGCCACGTCGCATCGTTGTGTCTTTTCAATTTGGCGTCTGCAAATTGAATTGTAGATTCATTATTACTGGTATTACATCCCCGTGAGGGGGCGGGGGTGCGGATGTGCATGGGGTAGATACCCGCCGTGTAATTGCATTTCACTTGCAGTATCAAATGCAACGGCGGACTCTCGAGGGCTTCGCAAGCCTATAGATGCGATCCAATCAGGCGCGCGATGCGATATTGAAAATTAATGTTTTCAATGGGGTATTGGGTTTCCAGTGTCCAGTCCACATCTCGATGGTGTTAACATGAAAATAGCTTATTTAATTCGTTGCGTCGAGAGACTCTGCAATAGGTTGTATTTTCGTCGAAATCTACTTAGCAATATTCGACCGTATTCCGAAAAAAGGAACAGTGGGATCATAAGATTATTATCCAAACATTTAATAGACTAGAACTAAAATAAAAAATATACGAGACGTAGGTATACGTCGGTGTTCGGTGTTTGTCGTACTCAAATTAGGAGATTTGTATATTTTCACATATCTCTTTCAAAGTAAATACCTTTATTTGCGGCGTCCGGTGTCTGCAATGCCCTTAGAAACGGCGTTGGTTTCTCCGGTGTCTTCTTATCCAGGCGGTCTAATCAGACAAACCTTGAAATGGATTACCGAAGTACCAATTGCAAACATAACCTCACATTTATCATGTTTCAACTAAAATTACACGAAATATGTAGATGCTATATTTAAAGCTATAAAAAAATACTATTTCATTAATTTCTATACTCATTAATTTCTTTTCTCTCAGCGTTCTGCTGTAAAATTATTGCAAAATTTCATTGTCGCTTTGGACTTTATATTTTGACGTTTGACGGACAACCATTATGTACTTCTTCTCCCTCTCTCTCTCTCTCTCTCTCTCTCTCTCTCTCTCTCTCTCTCTCTCTCTTTTTCTCAAGTAGAAACTGAAAGAAACAAACACCGGCGTACATACTCGTTTATTATTATTTTTTTATTTTCGTATATTAAGTGTGTAGTTTTAAGTAAGTAAGTGGATACCATTCTTATGATCCCAACGTTGCTATTTTCAGAATACGCCTGATTGACCGTTGGAATGGCGTTTTATTGACACCATTTTCAAAAAATCGTTTTTTATTTTTTTTTCTTATCTTGTAGCTTAAAGGACAAATAATTATTTGTGTTATTACTAATTAAAAAATTACAAAGACTGCATGAGGTGGGTATAGCAATTTTAAGTTAGGCTGATAGACGAATTATACTTTTGCGTTTTTCCCAAAACTTCCTTTTCAAAATTTTGGAGATGATATTTCAAAAACTATCAACTATTATATAAAAATTATACACACATCTTATAGATAAGATTATCTACGATACAGCCTACGATTTCTATGATGAAATGCAAAATGCGAGTTTTCTTATTACGAATTCAAATTTTTTATGAAAAAAATTTCATTTTCATAAATAATTCTAATATTTTTCGATACATTATTTCAAAGAAATTACATCATTAAATAAGATTTTTTTTCATTTCACTAAAACCCTAGCGACATTATTATCTCCAACAGCTCCGCGGGGAGAAATTCCTTAGTCACTTATCTCCACAATTTTGACATTTTCAAAATAATTTTTTAATGAATAATATTAATCAATGTATTTTTAAAATAATGATAATAAAATAAGTTTTATACATCCAACAGTTACATGATTCTTTTTAAAAATTTTAATCTATTTTTTGATGCCTGAGGGTAGTGTTACGCTTGTCATTTGCTTTGTTTTACTCGACACCATCAATATATTTATGCAGCGTCTATTTTCAGCAGCACTCAAAAATTATCAAAACAAATCGATTAAAGTCATCCACAGCACGTCACCAAACGCACCCCGTTTAAATACACCGTCAGTACCTACAAATGATTCAATGCTGTTAGAAAATTTTAAATTTAGTACGATCCCTCTCCAAGAAAATGACTTCATCAAGCATGATATTAGTCTTATGCCTTTCAGATACAAATAGACTGCCCAGGCACTACTTCCTGAAGCAAAATAATGCACTCAATTAGCCGGACTGCTAATATTGCAGGCCAGCAAACAGCCTAATATCAATTTAAATTTGTAAATTAATTTGAAATACTTTTATAAGTCTTGAATAAGGTATCCCAGAAAATAATGTGTCTGCTCCTAGTTTTTTTGAACTATTTCAAATTGAAAATTAAGTTAGAGATTTTTTTGCCCGAATTTTTTTTCCTTTCGATTCAAGTATATTATGTTTAAACATAAGTAGTACTCATCCCTTTTTACTCCCTTTCTTTTAACTCATAGCGTCTGCTTGCATGCTTGCTTGTCTGTCGAAAAAACTTTGGATCGGTTTTTAACCCCTTTCCCGTGATCCAATCGAGCTGAAACTTTGCAGACAGAATCGTGGCGACGATAAAAATGATCTAACAAATTTTCGTTAAAAAAAATAATAATTATAGTAAAATATTGGATTTTTCGATTTTTTTTATTACTCGCTTTCGTATCGTCGCCCGACTCGAGCCTAACGCGTAGGTTAAACGCCAAACCTGTTTCCAATAGTAAATGAGAAAGGGAGTATAATAAAAACTTGGTTTATATCTGTTAGTTTTTATTTTATATTAAAATATATGCCAAAGTTATAACAAATTTGTAAAAGTTATCTATTCGAAAGAAAAATCTTTGCTCCACGATATATTGTGTTTGCTTTTACGTTACATTTATCATTTTATGTAATTATGGTCTTCAAAATAGAATGTCAAGTAAACGGAAGTGAGTACTTTTGACATCCGAACTGAAGAGTTCGAATGACGAATTCTCGGAGTCAAACTGGATGTATTCTATCGCAGAGGCATCGAAAAAGATGTAAAACATTGGAGAAGTTGCATATAATAAGGGAGAATATATTATTGACTAATTTGTCGTAATTTTTGTTTCGATAACACAAGTCGTTTTGTCCAAAAACTTACGTATACTTAACAATATGATTTTGTCAACAAAGTACTTTATTAACCACCTTGGTAATTCAATGAATATTTTTATCATACAAACATACAAATGGCAAGTGAATGAAAGGACTACTTTTTTTTTATAATAAGCGCCTCATCGACGCCACTTGTGTGAACACTTTTAATAACTCCCTAAAACGAGGGTTGGAATGCGGAGGGTAAAGTACAAGGGTAGGTAGGCAACACTTTTAGAAATTTAACAAAAATCATTCTGATACGCATCTTAAATTACCCCAATTTTTCATTGTCCTGTCGTAAAATGTAAAAAAACAATTATAAATATTTTTCCTGATATTAACCCATTCTCCATAACTCGCGTGGTATTCATACAGGGCGTATTGCATTGTATGTGATGTAAATTTAATTATGTATATGTGTAAAAGAGTTATATATACATCAGCTTATTTTTAACATGAAATTTTCGTCTATTGCTTTGATTGTGTACGTTTATAGAATTCGTGAAAGTAGGTACTTATTTCAGATGATTTTTTCACTTAGTGTATATTATAGATATCTCACAGAGACGAAACTGTATTAATTATGGGAAAGTAGGTATAGAAGTCATTTGGGTGTAACAGGACTTATGACCTGTCTTTTTATGGTTGGCTTAAGTGATCACTTTACACAATTGTAACATTCGCCATTTCCACCCATGATAGAATATGACTCTATGACTTCTATACCTACTTTCCCATAATTAATACAGTTTCGTCTCTGTGAGATATCTATAATATACACTAATTGATTAATAATGTCTCTGTGATAAATCCAGCACTGTTCTGAAAGATTTGAACAAACTCAAAATATTCTGAATTTTTTCACTATTTTCGATACCTTAATTTATTTAAAGCTCATTCATAAAAAAATATTTAAAATCGTTTTTGTTGTCATCAAATCATTTGATCGATTTTCGCGAGGATTTATTCATGTCATGGCTTTCTAGCTCTAGGAGGCCATCTAAAAAGTAAATCTTACCGCACACACGGGTGTATTTCCATCAGTAAGTGAAATCATATCTTGATTCGTATTACATAACATTCTTCGGGACAATGAGGGCGAATTTGTGTGGTCCGCTGTATATAGCGGGGTCGTACAGTGGCCTTTTAGCATTAAAAAATGCCAACCAGGCGGCGAATCAACAGGACCGATATAGGAGGTAGAACTTATAAAACGATCTTGGTTTAGCGGTGGATCCACCCTCATTTTTCACATTGTTATTTTAGAAGTTGGTTAAAATAAGTTTGTGTTTTTACTTTTATTTACTACTTTTATTTTTACTACACAATTAACAAACTAACTAAAAACATATATTTTAATTTTTTCCACTAAAGTATTAAATTAAAGATGGCATTTCTACTAAAAGGATAGAATTATTGACACTTAACCGATGGCGATGCTTTGAAATATTTCATAGAAACATTACACGAATAAGTACGTGCATTTAAGAAAACTCTAGTTCCTCTGAAAAAATATTAAAATTATTAATTATGTATTTAAGACAAAAAATTAACATTCGCCAATAGGACACCCTATATACTAAGGTACGTATTATTTTATACGTTGGTTCGCCGGCGTTTCGATTAACGTGCGATACACATCTTCCCCGCTGTGAATAGAACCAAATTGGGAGCCAATTCGGCCAAATTGATATCACGGCGTAGAATCGTATAGCAGACACTTTTGTATTGAAACGTATCAGATACGATTTGAGCCTGGGAGACACGCATATCTAATGTTTATTTTAATGAATTTTTTGGGAAAATGTAGTAGTCAAAAGCTATCTGATTAATGGCTTTATAGGTAGGTTTAATAATTAATGTCATGGAAGCCTTTGTTATACAAATTTATGGATTCTATTAGACACAGGAATATTTAATCTTTTATATTGTCACGGGTTTGCTGCGGTGGAATCCGAATGAAGTACTTAAACATTTATTAAAAAAGTCAGTGGATACAAGCTTTAGCTGGATCCTTATTCTGTAACTCACACTAATACAGGGTTCGCTAGAAAATTCCACTCATCTCTGGTAATGCTTTGCACGCCATCATCTATGCTTCATTTCGTTGTGTATTGCAGGGATTCACAGTTTGCTATCTTTTCGACCATTTCTATTACTTTTTCTAACTGTCAAAATACGACTGACTGACATGCGATGACGACGCAGGGTACTTATTTCTCGAATTATCTCTTATTTTCTACTGGCTTCCAGACTGTCCAAAACATCTGGACTGTTCGGAAACCTTCGATAATGTGCAGTTCTTCTCGATTTTAATAATCTCAGAATAACATCAACAGTGGTCTATGTGAAAGAACAATTTTTTTGTTTTATATGTTCTTCGAGCACGGTGATCAATTGTACGTTCTGTTAAAGCGGGCTATGAACAAAGTGTGTATTGACTGAAGAAATATTCTGAAATAACACTAATTTTAAAAAAATTTGGATAATGTAACATACCTCACTATTGATATCAGCGACTTAATAATATGATTATATAACCCACTATGAATAAATTGATAATCATGTCTAATAAAGACATAATACATGGAACGTCAAAATTTTCGCAAATAATATTCCTTTTATGGGAATTCATTAGCTCCATTTCCCTAAAAAAGAAAAATTAAAATTGTGTTGGTTGATTTACGATTATAAGGCACACATAACCTACCTAAGTTGAATGGTAAAAGCCACTACACTAACTTCAGACTCAATATTTCAGTTGCAGAAAGGATTGTATAACCAACCGTCTTCTGTCAGAAGGCTGACACCAGGAGATAAGTGAATTGAGTGGAGTGGAGTGCACATCAATAGAAACAAGATTTAAAGAACACAAAAGGTGCCTCACAAATTATAATTTTTCAGAATACGCTAATCATATTACAGAAAATAACCACACATTCAGCAATACAAAAATACACATCCTACATAAACAGACATACGGCCTAAAACAAAATAATTTAGAAACACCTTAAATTAATAAAAACCTAAACACATCAAATAACATAATCAATAATCAAGTACAACCCTTCACATCACCCCTACTTACAATGTTACCGATCTCCCACCACCTAGATACCCCCTCCAATTATACTGAATCCACAACCCACACATCAGACAACCACTCCCACATACCTCAGTCTTAACTCACCTGAAGAAGGAAACGGATGTTTCCGAAACATGTAGTGTAACAATTCTCAAATATAAAATAGAGCATTGAATTCATTAACTTCATTTTAAAATATTGAAAACGCTCCTGCATCTGACGTAAATCACCAAATCATAAGTAATAGAAAAAAAAGACGGGATTAAAGGATGGGAGATAGACGGGTAACTGGGAATTTCTGTATTGGACTGTATATAAGAAATTGAAAGGGAAAACGATGAACGAACTCACCTCCGAACCCCAAAACAAGGAGAAAACTCTGGGAAACTGCAACACACTTTACACAACACTTACACCAGGCGCGTGCAGTGGGAACATTAAAGCATGAATTTTTTGAAAACGTAAACAATGAAAATCGAATATTTATGATGCAGATTTTTATGATATATCAACATACGAATACTATCACAACAATTGTGATAGAAATATTACGAAATATATGTTGTATTCCGGTATATGTTGTATTTTTTCCAAATAATCGGTTACATAAAAGTCATGCTGCGATGTTCCCACTGCACGCCCCTGACTTACACACCCGATGGTCCTCGGACCATGGAATATCACTCAATATGGTGGAAATAATCCCATCATGTAGATCTCTTTTTCTTGGAGTGCTTATCTGACTATCGGAAGTTAGCTATCATATTGGCGATCACAATATGGCTAGCAGCAGCTCGAAATAGCAAATCTAAATCATTACCTCAAGTTTTTCAGCCAGGACACCTTTCGATTTCCAGGACCATTTTGCCTTGAATGATGAGATGCTGGATCTGGTACTTCTCAGGATTCCTTACGATATTGCCAAATATTGTAATTTCCGGGTTTTCAATATTTTAAGGGTAGAAATCTCGGAAATACACCACAACACCCCGGGGCAATCTGGAACCAACTGGAGCATCCTGGTAGGCACTGTAAATTTCGAGGAATCGCTAGAAATGTAAAAACGTTTTCAAAGAATCGCGAAATCAACATGTTTGGTATAAAAATCCTAGCGCGCACGCGGCGGATCAAGTTGACGTTTGACAACTGCGATCATAGAAGCTAGCGCGAACGCGAATGCGCGGATAAAATAGTGTGGCCATCGCATTGTAAACAAGGTGACAGGTATCGGAAGAAGTACTTACGAGAATTGAACAGAATATTCAAGAAAGTGATATATGCGATAAAAACAACGTAAGTTATGAATTAGAGAATTGTGTGTAAATTAAATTCATACCCAGTGACTTCTTGGTAAAATAATAAAAAATTTGAATTGTTTTAGTGGTTTTAAACATCCAGGACCACTCCTGAGAGTGGAGTAAAAGAGAGAGTGGATGACCTTGCAATAGTTAGTTACGACTTATTGAAGGTAGTAACTATGTAGTAAGTAGCGGAATGACTTTTATGGAACACTTAGAAGGTTTCGTGCCATATTTAATGTGGTTACTGGTCGCCCTGTCGTTCTTGCAAATGGATTTTCAGTAATTGGGCAAGACATTAATTTAACATTCAATGATTCGTTTCTGGTTGGTCAATAGTAATCACTAGCGGCTGTACCTACATTAGTGGCACAACTCGGACCACTTCCGAATGTACCGCAGCTCCAGTGGCGTAACGTCTGTGCCAGTGTCCCGGGGGGTCGCACCGGTTCTCTTCTCTTAATTTTAAATATTGTCGCTTTTCATTACCCGGCCTACTAAATCTGAATCAACCTGTCCAGAAATTTTTTAAGATATTCGAATTACACTTTAAGTGGTGACAGTAAATTATAAGTGAATATAGAACTATAATCATATTATACATAATACAAGTCTAATTAAACTGAGCGATAGACGCATAAATGCTGATCTAATATTTTTGTTCCAAATAATTAATTCTCATAATAATTAATTTAGATGCCCCTTATCTTTTGTCATCCATTTCATTCCACACACCAGCCAGAAATAATATTTATTATTCTTCTTCTTTTGTTAGATCCTTGATTTGTGTTGATAGATCAGTCCTGGTCTTGTGAAGAGGTCATCCAGTTCCATCTCCATCTCTTTGGTAGTCTTTCTGGTGGTCGGCGCCCCTCTGGAATCCCGCGCATCGCGGCTCTGGGAAGTCTTGTCTGGTCCATTCACTCCACATGATCTTCCAGAAATTCCTTATCTGCCTGCTCCATCTTACAATGTTTTTTATGTCGCAGGTTCTGCGGATCGTTGACAAACATTATTTAATCTTGACAAACATTATTTCAAGGCAAAAAACTAACACTATCAAAAATACTGGGAAACGAGCAAGCATATTCTCTGTGTGAACTTGAGTCGCTACCGGTATGCTCAATGATAGTTTCACCGTCCAAGGTGTGAGATATTTTATTTAATTACACGATTTGTTCATGTATCTGCTTTTGAGTATATCATTATCTTTATAAGCATATATTAGTATTTTTGTATACGTATATATGTGACAAGTATATATGTGTGTACAGGTGAGATACAGGAATGATTATGAAGAATGAAAGGAAGAATGAAAGAGAAATTGATCTCTAATAACATGGACAGATCGAGTCCAAAACTTTACTGGAATCTCCCAACACATTGCATTAAAGAACGCCTTAAATCGCAAGTGAAGATAATTTAAATAAATAAAAAAATAAAAATATAGAGGTAGCATTACTAGTTACGAAAGTTGTGTATTCTAACTTGTTAATTAGAAAAAAATCAACACATGTCTCTAGCAGAGACTATAGTAATGTATGAAAGGTTCTTGATTCGAACATATATATATAGATTTGATAATGTGTGAATCTTCTTACGTTAGCTCATACAGGTTTTAAGCTCTGAGCCATCGTATAAAAGACTTCCATCCACTTTTCTTATATATAATTAGCTTCATCTCTTTGAGACTTCTATAATTTATCCTTTAATTAATCACCATGTACAGGCATACTTTTGTGTATTTTTTCCTTTCTACTTGAAATTCTTACACCGATTGCATTTCTTGTATAATGTCAATGAATATCTGCGTTGTTTGTTGCCTTATTTAAAATCTTTTTGGCATTCAATCATTAAAAATTTTAATACGAAAACTATGGTAGAGGGGTGTGAGCAGTGCATATTGATAGTGTGACACAGATGAATGTATGCGGTAGAAAGCGGGGGAAACGGGCGACGGGCATTCTGTCACTAGCGTTCGCACAGGGGGATATTGGCTGTGAATAAAAGATATAATGACTGTGAGGCGTCTGATACACATGCTTATTTAGTGGCACGTGAGCATGCGCAGTATCGACTTTGACAGTGGCATGCTTATTGGTGGCATGTGTATACGCACATTGCTAGAAATGAGCATGCCACCTGGTGGCAAGCTCAAAAATCAACCGCAGGTTGATTTATAAGCATGCCACTGTCATTCACCATAGAGAAGGGGTATCTTTGGAGCATGTATGAACAGACTTGCTTATTTATGAGCATGCTTATGCCATTCGCGGGCTTCGCGGCTAGTATTATCGATGCGATCTTCTCAGTCCGCGACAGATGAAACAAATATGGCGCGTTGGGGAGATGATAAAACATTACTTTTCGTGACTTATTATAGGAATCACGAATGTCTGTAGAATACTCGGTCACCGTTGTGTAAAAATAATATAGTGAGAAATAATGTTTACGAAACTTTATTAATAGGCAAACTAAAATCAAAAATGTGCGAATGGAAACTCGGGAACTTTTTTGATTTATTGGTTCACTTGAATTTTCTATTTCAGTTTGCAAAGTTTCCATTTTGAACAAGAGCGTCTCTATTCTATGACAAGAGCATGCCACTAATAAGCATGTGTGTTTGATTGTTAGCTTTGGGCATGCTTATTTATGAGCATGCCACTAATAAGCAAGCCAGTAATGAGCAAGTGTGTACAGTTGTTAGGACATGCTTATTAGTGGCATGCTCATTAGCATGCCACTAAAGAAGCATGTGTATCTGTACCTTATGATATAAGATCGGTGTATTGGATTTCTTCCTTGTCATGCTAAGAAACTATAATACACTCAGGAAGTGAATACATCAGTGTGAAACGCTGTGTTTTAGCAGCCCGGGGGGATATTGGCACATATATGTGATATCGCACAGGGGGATATTGGCTGTGATATAATGACTGTAAGATATAAGATCGGTGTATTGGATTTCTTCCTTGTTATGCTAAGAAACTATAATATACTCAGGAAGTGAATACATCAGTGTGAAACGCTGTGTTTTGGCAGCCCGGGGGGATATTGGCACATATATGTGATATCGCACAGGGAGATATTGGCTGTGATATAATGACTGTAAGATATAAGATCGGTGTATTGGATTTCTTCCTTGTTATGCTAAGAAACTATAATATACTCAGGAAGTGAATACATCAGTGTGAAACGCTGTGTCTAGCTACGCCACTGCGCGAGCCAGAATATTTCTATCCGCAGGTAGCGGCTAATGACTAACCCCGCACGTGCCGCGCTGCCGGTAATGTATGACTAATAATGGTTGTCTATTGGCGCATCTGATAATTATTCGGAGGCGCATTTTCCATTTTAACACGTGATTTATCGCCTCCGAAAATGGACTTTTATAAAAGACGGTCAATTACACCGCACAGGTGACAATGCGCCGTATCAAAAATGTTCGGTCGTTATCTGGGATCGTCACGACATCTCTACCTGTTATTCGTGAGCCCGAACGAAAGCGGACACTTTTGTATTTGAATAAATAATTCTGGAAGACTGATGACACAAATATTCATTAAAAAAATTACGTAATACTGAGTTTTATTTGAATAAGAAATTTTATTTATTTATTTATATTTATTTAGTTATGGAAATAAAACAACTTGAACAAGTAAGGACAAAAATAGTTAATGTATGATATCGACGGCTCCTACGTATAATATCGTAACCCACAAATCGACGATTTTTAGTTTTTTGTGTATTTCATATGTATTTAATTATATATTTATTTCCAAGAAAGAAAAAAAAATATTTTGCAATAAATAACGTTTTTTTCGGACGTATTTTATCGTATCTCAAACAATCACATATTTTTTTACGAAGTATACTATCGTATGTAACACTTACGATAATTTGCGTTGGAAAATAACATAAGATAATTTTATCGTATGTAACACTTACGATAACATACGTTGGAAAATAACATAAGATAATTATCGTATGTAACACTTACGATAATATGCGTGAGAAAATAACATAAGAAAATTATCGTATGTAACACTTACGTTATTTTACGTCGCGTCTTTTCCGAAGTAAAATGTTGTAAGTCATTTATACGATATTTTACGTCGCGTCTTTTCCGAAGTATAATATCGTATGTGCATTTCTACAAAAACCTTTAATAATTTCGACTTTTTTGTGATTATTTATGAAACTACAGTATAAAGTAAAATATTGAAACGAAATTTCAAAAAAATTGGGCAATATTTAGATTTATACCGGACGAAAATATGTTCAAATCCTTCTCCTGTAAAATGGAATTTTGTGGGTTACGATATTATACGTAGGAGCCGTCGATATGATAAGTAACAGAATCCAAGCATATTGTACATAGATATTGCGCAGAGAAAAAACAATCGGAAAAAATAACAAAAATAAAAAGATGATATCTAGTTACTGTGTCTTAGAATATCCAGTACTTGGTTCTCAAATATTTTTAACGAAAAAATGGTAGAGGGATGGAGAGTTAAATTGATTTTGACAGATTTTGAATAGATTGTAGACGTCGAGTGCTGTTCGCCTATTTTTAAGGTCAATGTATCTTCTTCTTCTTCTTTATCAGCCTTCATCTCTCCACTGCTGGATACAGGCCTCTTCCTTATTTTTCTATCTTCCTTGTTGTTTGCTAATTGTAGCCAATTCTTTCCCCCCCACAGCGGCTATATCATCGGCCCATCTCTTTTGAGGTCTTCCGATGCCTTTTTCATTTTCCCAAGGTCTCCATTTCAGGACTCTGGGAAGCCATCTTGTAGCATCCTGCCATGCAACATGTCCTGCCCATTACCATTTTAACTTCTCTACACGATCCATGATATCAACTGATCCATGATAAGAACTCTAGTTCTGCGTCTAATTTCGTCATTTCTAATTCTACTCTTAGGTTTACTCCAAGCATGGATCTCTCCATGGAGGTCAATGCATACAATAACGCAAATTGCTTTATTTACGCTTAATATATTTAAAATTCTGATAGTAAAACGCCAAATTTATTTTATCGCCAGACATTTTTATGGATAGTACAGCGGATGTTTACAATATTGGACATTGCTGCTTTTGCTATTTACATTATTGGAGATTGCTGTCTTTGTTATGAAGTAACATGTCCTTGGGGATTGATTGGTTGAAGAGGATACTGCTGCCTTTGGTTTTTACATTGCGAATATATTGCTGTTTTTGCTTTTAATTGTGCTTTGGAATCATGATTCAAGAAGGGTTAAAGCTATATTTCTTATAACAACTAAAATTTTTAATTAGTAATCCTCAGTGACTGAATCCATTTTTTTTGTATGCTGCTTTCGTTTTTATACCCCTCAATCCTTAATCTTCATGATAAAATGCATTTCTTTAAATAAGCCAAAACTAAATTAACTTATTTTTTATGTACATACTTAAGCTCATCAAAATAAAAATAATAAAGTATAATAAAAACCATGTTTTTATCATACTCCTTTCTCATTGAAAGAGGTTTTGCGCCTACTCCACGCGTCGGGCTCGAAAATTAAACAATATATGAATCGTTAATATTTCTAAACAACCAAAATTACACTAAAATTATTAAAAAAAAAAAACGAAAATTTGTTAGATCATTTTTATCGTCGCCACGAGTCTGCCTGCAAAGTTTCAGCTTGATTGGATCACGAAAAAGGGTTAAAAATCGATCCAAAGTTTTTGCGGCAGACAACAGATAAGCAGACAAGCAGACGCTACGAGTTAAAAGAAAGGGAGTAAAAAGGTGAAACCCTGTCATCTCTGTCTACCCCAGTGGAAGAACAGCGTTATAGTATCAAATGCTCACATTAACCTACATTGAAAATAGCAAAAATGTTACGTCAAAAAACACGCACTGCCATAAATTGTGTCCGAGTTCAATCTCCATAGATTTATCGCGAATGTTTACTTTGCGCATATGTTACAACGGCACGCGAAAGTGACTCATAACGTAATAAATTACTATTTTGCCAAAAAAGGGTGAAAATCTTTCGAAGGGAAAACTACATTTCAAAATGAAGACTACAACACACACACGTTCACCAGTTTGAAGACTACAAAGTGTACACTACATTTGTAGTAAAAACTACATGAAGTGAACTATTTGTAGTAATAATGAAGTGAACTACTGCAATACTACAAAATTGTAATGATCTACAAGAAGTGCTTCTTGAAAAGTAAAAGTGTGCTACTAGCAAATGAATCATGGGGGGGGGGTTGTTTCGATTTCTAAAAATTTCTTCATTTCTAAATAGGCTTCCCAAAAATTACACTTTAATGTAATGTAGAACTACATTGTAGTAGTTAGTACAGAGCGGACCTATTACTAATAACAAGGATATTAGAGTAGCTACTGGCTAAAGCAAAACTGCTGGGCTAAAATTGAAAAAGAAATACCACGTCAGAAAAATATCTTCAAGCGCTGATGAAATATTACGGTGGATTGTGTGAATTTAGAATTTATCTGTGCATTTCACATTATTATCATCAGCCGTTTTCTATTCAACGCTGGATGAAGGTCTCCCCACGTGTCTTTGTCTTTACATGCAACACACAGAGAAATAAAAAACAAACACATCACTACTTTCACAATGAAATACATAAATTCACAAATACCTTCACACATATAAATACTATCAACGATTGTATTTTTTATTTATTTATATAGTTTAGCACAAACGCAGGCATGACATGCCCGTACATTTTGTACATGATGGTATAGCATAATTTTATCTAAATAATATCCCATTATGTTACATTATTATATTACAAAAGATATAATCACACAAGGAAGTTATTATATCAATTGCAATATGTTTTTTTTTTTAATTTTGATTTGTCCTCTGTCAAACAATGACAGGCCACGCTTACTGTTACTATTCCATATATAGAAAATGTTTTCTCTCGAAAATTCTGGTATGTTTCCGTGTGTTCTACTGGTTTCTAGGATTATCCAATTCATTCTAAAATAATCACAGTGCTGGAATATCATTGATTACATGCAGTTTATTTTGTTTCTAGTATCTCGTGACTTATAATAATTATTTATGTAGTGCCATTTTTATAAAAAATAATCTTTTGGACACATTACATAATTTTTTAGTCCTAAACTAGTATTTTAATATTCAGATTGAAACGTCTCCCGCTATGGGAACGTGTTGTTCTTGGTAGATATATGTTTATAATCGACCTAATTAATATATTCACGTTTGTGTTTACTGGGGTATTATGCCGTGTTGTTACGACCTTTCGGGCCGACGTTTCGGATCCCATTGCAGGGTCCATCATCAGGGCTGATGTGTTGTCTTGAATGTTGGTGTTGTGGTTAGGTATCGGCTTGCAATACCGTGCTGAAGTCATGATGTGTTGTATTGTGTTGTATGTATGATTCATCTGTTGTCTGATCACTATCTCTGTGGAGTCTGCGACGAGAATGACTTTGAAGCGCCGGATACCAAGATGTTTTTAATTTGAGACCATCATCTCTACTAATGTTTATCGGATGCTTGTAGATTTCTAGTGCTTCCTTGATAAGACGCGCATGGTGACTCTTAGGCTTTCCAAGGATTTTCGGTTCGATTCGAATGAAATTTTCTGGATACCGGCCATCTTTTTGCATTCGAACCGAAAATCCTTGGAAAGCCTAAGAGTCACCATGCGCGTCTTATCAAGGAAGCACTAGAAATCTACAAGCATCCGATAAACATTAGTAGAGATGATGGTCTCAAATTAAAAACATCTTGGTATCCGGCGCTTCAAAGTCATTCTCGTCGCAGACTCCGCAGAGATAGTGATCAGACAACAGATGAATCATACATACAACACAATACAACACATCATGACTTCAGCACGGTATTGCAAGCCGATACCTAACCACAACACCAACATTCAAGACAACACATCAGCCCTGATGATGGACCCCGCAATGGGATCCGAAACGTCGGCCCGAAAGGTCGTAACAACACGGCATAATACCCCAGTAAACACAAACGTGAAGATTCTGAGTGGCCGTGAAAACCTAAGAACATTCTTAATTAATATATGTACAGTGTACATATATAGACATGTGGTTCTGGCGGCTTATCTCGTGGACACTTTACAGAAAAGCAGCATCATTTTACAAGAATTAAAAGTTAAACAACGACTATCTTCCACAATAAAAATGCACATATTGAAACACTTCGGACATGTTACAAGACGTACGAAGGGAATAGAGGTATTGGTATTAGAGGGCAGAGTCGAGGGCAATCTCCACGGAAGATCACCAACTAGATAGATGGATTTGGTAGTCTTGAAACAATGGCTCACTTCAAGAAGCCGCCAGGAATGCTGCACGTCGAAACAAATGGCTTTGGAAAGCTTGTGCTGTTTTGTCATAGACACCACCAATAATAATAATAATATTTGGTCAATTTATATAGCGCCGTTGTCGTGAGAACTTATCTCAAAGGCGCTTTACACATTTAAATTATTTTACAAAAAAAAAATGGAATTGATTGGAACAATAGTTGAGAGAGCCACGAAAAATCAGGTGTTTCCGCGGAGTGCATACTTGGAGTGAAGACTTTAAGTACGTACTATTATGTATACTAATTCTATAGGTTTTTGCATGATTGTCTAAATGAGTGCGTCTTTAGTTGTTTTTTGAACCGTGGTAAGCTGTCTGTTTGTCTCGTAGTTTATTCCGTTACTTTGGTCCAGCCACCGCGAAAGCACGGTTAAGTTAGTTTTGTAGACACGATTTATTTCAACTAACCTACTTGTATTGGATGTTGATGCTGAACGATGTGTTAGTTGTCTATTATTTGCAGAAAATGGAATGCAGAAGTCGATGAGATATTGAGGGGCCATGTTATGAATAGCCTTAAATATTGTGAGGCATAACTTATATTCAATTCTCTCTAGAAGAAGACTAGACTAGAAGATTTTGAAGATGGTGCGAGAAGAGGCAAATTTTGCTACACCGGCAATGTCTTACGGTGGCATTAAATTTAGGTTGTACTTTATTTATTTCCCGTTGCGGGAGATGTGCATATATATACCATTACTATCATCATTCATGAGTACAACGCTTTTGTTTTGCCGAGAGTACAACGAAGAAGAAGAATTTAAAAATAACCACCGCATAAATTAGATGATATCTATTATTTTGTTTGGCAACATTTTTAATGATAATTTCATTATTATCTGGGTACCACTCCCGGTGTGGTATACCTTATGGTTTTCAGTACGTCATACATACGTCACCATGTTTTTTTTTGTGGTTTAATCAACATAAACCAAATTGACGTAGATAAAGACATAGAATTTTTTTTCTGACTCACTAAATCTGACCAAATAATGAGTATGTTATTTTTAAGTTATTAAAATATATTGTCACGAATGGAACAATCAGAAGGGATTATGCACAATCGAAATCTCTTCTATGGTCCACACAAATCTAGAATCAACTAGGTTATTCTCACAAACTCTGAAATTTCGAAAAAGTGATAACCTATAAAATGGGGTCAACCAACTACTTTGCAATCAGTTGTGTCGAGAGTTATTTGACGAAGCGAAATCGTGCGGCGTATTGCTAGCGCGTGACGATTCCAGCGATAAGTAAATCAAAGAAGTACCTACCGGCGGGCGAGAAGTTTTCTAGTGCGGACCTGGGCGATTCAAATAACGTGCACCTGTATATATCAGAGAGACAAGTTATTCTGATGTGATAAAAGTGTAGCGAAAATAAATAAGCGCGAATCACGAATTTTGATAATTGGTATGTGAAATATTCTAGAAATATTAAGAGTGAATTTATGAACAGCGTTTTGATTACATTTGTGGCAGGTGACTTTGCGTATTAAATAAAAGTTTAAATAGTTTATAGTGTTTCGTTTGCCTCCCACAGCAATGATCCCGTGATAATTTAAATATGATACAAGACAGATGGTCAACAGCATCAAGGCGACGCAAAACAGGGAAAGATGGATACGACTTATAAAGTCTTTGAGCCTGCTATGATAAAAATACGAATAATATATGATATTTTGGCAGATTGGTGTGTTGGAGAGGATTCTCACCCGTCCAGAAGAATCCTCTCGCGTCAGCGTGTCGCATGTGTTCAGCGAGGGTCACGCATATATTCCGGATTATGTATACCAGAGTCAGTAATGACTAGAACGATACAGGGTGAACATGATGCTCACCGTTGAATATTACTGTTTATTGTCACAATTTACAGGTCGTGTTTGCTACAGCGGCTGACCCCTGTGACAACCGGGAGCGGGTCAGCCGAATCGGGCCCCCATTGGTGGATACAGCCAAGAGGCGTACGGCTAGACCCGCGGCGGCTCAAGACCGTCACAATACACTAAACAAATAGGACACGATAAATAACGAATAATAAAACTGTTAATTCCAATACTATTTAACAAATTACTGTACAGACTAAAAAATCAATTAAAATTATTAAAGAAATACTTACTAATTAACCCATAAAAACCAAGTTTTTATTATACTCCTTTTCTCATTGAATCAGGTTTCGTGCCTACTGCACGCGTCGGGGTCATTACTAATTTGTATTGATTCCGATTTGAAAAAACCATTAAAATTTCGAAAAATCCAAAATTATACTATAATCATTAAAATATTTTAAACGAAAATTTGTTAGATCATTTTTATCGTCGCCAAGAGCTTGCAAAGTTTCAGCTCGATTGGATCACGAGAAAAGGGTTAAAAATCGATCCTAAGTTTTTCTGGCAGACAAGAAACCGCAGACGCTACGAGTTAAAAGAAAGGGAGTAAAAAAAGTAAAATATGGTGATAGTTTCAATTTACTGTATTGTATATTTTTAACTCTAAAAAAGACTGTGCTAAAAAAAAACTTTGGGGACGGTGGAGTAACACAGCGTTACCTGATTAAAAATCGGCATAGTTTTGAATATGTGATAAAATATACATAAATACGATAGTGATAAGACTTTTAAAAGGTCCCTTTATATAATT
>JADDOH010009823.1:0-22259 GCA_016648135.1 Agrypnia vestita
TATTTGCATTATTTGCTTTTTCGTAATTCCATCCTCATCTATCACTTCGTATGTTGCAACTTTACTGTTGACGAAGATTAGCAACTGTAGGAGATCCCACCTATAGTCTGGTTCGGCAGCCATCTTCAGCTGTTCACTCAGAGTCTGTATGAACCATGTGCCCTCATCCTCAGAGCGCCATGAAACATGATCTATAAAAAATGCATTATTGATTGTGATGGCGAATTTATCCACGTAGAAAATAGGCTACAGCGTTTGAATAATTGAATTGTGTTTTCCATTTAAAGCATTCACTAGTTCAGGTAGCATGGCTACCTTCAACTTTACATACCTTCAACTGTAGAGAACATTATCAGATAGTCAGCATGGGTGGGCAACTTATAGCCTTTCATTGGCTCCTCATCATGAGCTCCATCCACACATGCCTTCCCTTCATCCCTTTTGTTGCCGCGGCAAGCCTTCATAGAAAAAACATAAATTTTAACATTTATTTTTGTCTACAATAGTTTACCTGTTATGCAATTTTTAAATAATGGCAGTCGAGAAGCACACTATTTAGTAGATTAAATAGACACTACTTAAGGTACATTTATAACTCATGAAAAAAGACTGGTGAAAAATGGGCTGACTTTTACAATAAACACACCTCCAAAAGGATTTTTTTTGTTTTTTGTCACACGTAAAGTCGAGTGTTCTGATTTCAAAAATGATATATATACGGCGGTACAAAGTATTAAAAAGTTAGGTTAATTAATTTTCTTTAATAATTAATGTCATAGATAAAACATGCAACAGTCAGATTTGTATCGATTTGTATGGGCGATTTTGTGAAACTTTGAACTGTGATAAATTTTTAAGCGGCATATAAATATCATTTTTGAAATCAGAACACTCGACTTTACGTATGACAAAAAACAAAAAAATTCCCATTGGAGGTGTGTTTATTGTAAAAATATCCCGAAAAATGATTAGTTTGAAAGAATTCTTGCAAATTATGCCTAATGAAGAATTTAATTTAATTTAATAGGAATTTAGATTCCTGCACAAATAATGTATTGTATGAATGAAAATTTACCTGGATGAGAAACACTTTTGGCACCCCCACAAGTGTATTAGATGTCACAATTGGATCAACAAGATTCCTTACATTATAGCAACCGTCACTGGCACACAGATTTCCCTCTTTGCCTCCGTGGGTCATCACTACCACGAAAATACAACTCACGTCTGAAGCGTCCATGACACTCACTGCAAAAAAGTAATAGTACTTGACAATATTTAACTGTAACTGGTTGCGTATATTTTATACGAACCGTACGTTTTTCCGAGAAACGATTCTCGACGTTTAACTGAATGCTTTTTCAACGTCATCAGAAGGACGACCTTTACCCGCAAAGGTAGAGGGCGGACTGATTACTGCTTTCGTGGCCGTAAATTACATGCACTTTGTTGGGAGTGAGTTTCTCAGAAAAAAATACGGTTCGTATAAAATATCTGCAACCAGTTACAGTTAAATATGTCTAACGACCGTAATAACAACCTTAACTCTTTCAAAACTAACCTACACGGAAAGGAAGTTTATAAACAAGTGCAAAAGTTCAGCAAATTAAGAGTGAAACGTGAAATCCATCTAAGTGCCTTAGTGTTTTTGAAAGAATGTCATGATAATTCCGAATTGTGTCCTACAAAAACCGTGCAATGATATCCCGTGCTCTAGCCGAATTTTACGCAAAACCAGCGAGAAATTACTGATTAAATTAATAGTGCACCACCGCCGAGAAAACACTCCACAACATAGTACATATAATTTACGGCCACGAAAGCAGAAATCAGTCCATTCTCTACCTCCGCGGGTAAAGGTCGTTCTCCTGATGACGTTGGATAAGCATTCAACGAAATGTCGAGAATCGTTTCTCGGAAAAACATACAGTTTGTATAAAATATCCGCAACCAGTTACAGTTAAATATGTCTAACAACCGTAATAACAACCTTAACTCTTTAGTATTTGACAATGTATAAAATAATCTTTGTGAAATGTGAGTATGTGGAGTTTTCACTCAACCAGCACACAACATAATATAAATTCATCTTCTTTTTCTTTGCTTGCCTTCTCTTATTAATGAATGAAGGATGAAAATCAGCTATCTTCAGTTAGAAGAATGCGCAGCACAATATCGCTGTGGAAACGCTCACTTAACAAAACAATTTTTTTTTAAATTTATGTAATCGAGAATATAATTTGTACAATTAAATAATGTAAAATAATATATCTTCGCCGTATATATAATAAATACTATGTGCCATTTAGTATATTCTGAGATGAACGAATCAATTTGTTAATTTTTCATATAAATAATGGAGATATACTTAAAAAAACATTATCGTTCATCTGGAAAATCTGCCTAGTACTTATTTACTTAAACAGTTTTATTCGTTTATCTCAGTACTAAAACGTCGCGTAGGATTAATTATTTATATATGCAGTGACGATTTACAGAGCAATTCCACAATATTTTCTAAGTAGATTCATGGTAGATTCCTGCCTGAAGTATGAAAATGTTTTGATATACATACTCGTATTTTTAAAACATACTAGGTAGGTACTCCCAAAATTTTATTTCAAAGTTGACTAGCCCCAATGACCCCGGTAATTTGTAATTTGAAATAATTTTTTGACTTTTGCTACATACATTTTAAGTCTAATAATTAATATTTTTTTATTTAGCAATAGAATTTTTTTCACTTAAATTGTATTTGTTTCGAACAGGAACCACGGCGATCAACTTTACCCCGTACAACCAACTGCGCCACGGAAAATGCGCCTGAAAAGGGCCGGTTTTTAAATATTTTGTGTAAATCTGACCTAGCGTGTAACATGTGCAACTGAGTGCGGGGCGTCGTGGAAATGAGCGACTTTTGCAAATTTTGAATCACTAATCTCTATACACTTTTACATACAGTGGTCGAAGAAATGAAAACTGCACTCAGAGTTAGTACTCCAACTCCAGCTATCAAGAAGTGCAGCAAAGGAAAAAGGACCTTGAGTTACTTTAATCCATTGCATTGGGTTTTCTTAATTATTAAATATGCAATCAATTCTTATTTTACAAAAAATTTTCTTGCAAGAAAAAAAGAACCTTGGAAGAGACTTTATTTATATATTTGATTACATCCTTCATTTTGGTTGTATTGTCATAAATACTTTCTAACCTCTTTGAATTGTGGCCTTTATTTTATTTTTAGTAGGATCATTGATGTCCTGTTCATTGTTGATGTCAAATCCCAACGATTTCAAACACTTTTCTATCTCGACACCATCTTTTTCTGTTCCTTTTCTGTCTTTCTGTTTTAGGAGAGGATTAAATTTAAAATGGTTGAGTATCACCGCTATTCGTTTTCTTCCATCTTTGAATTCATAGTAGAGATCAACATTTTCCTGAGGACTTCCATTCTCATCTGCTGTTTTGGATGCCTTTGAAGCTCTGTAAAATGAAGCAAAGCATAATTTCAATGCCGTTTTCTTTTTTTAAAGGTACTGTGCGAATTCTGAGAAATTATTATTATTTATGCCAGGTGCATGTATTGAAAAATTAGTTGTACATAAACACAAGCTGCCGGGGATAATAAGGGCGATATATGTGTGGTCTACTGTGTGTGTGGCCCCGCTGTATTTAGTGAGTTTGCACAGTGGCTTTTAGCATTAAAAATGCCAAACAGGCAGCGAGTAATAATTATATATTTATATTAAGTAATAAGGCAACTTCTTTTATTCTAATATTAAAACTATTTGCCAATTTACCTAAGTATGAGTACGTATATAAAATGCTTAACACTATTCTAGTATTATATATTATTATGTCCAAGTTAATGCTATAAAAAATTAATAAAATTTGAAGGTGGTCATAATAAATTATCGTAGGACTGCACATACACAGGTTCAATTTGTTGAAATCAATCATACCACCATAATGTTGAAAGTTCAATGTTTTACAGATCATGTTTTGTTCCAACCGACCAGACGTAAAGTGTCGGTGTGCTCAGAGCATTTGGATAACAATCATATCCTAATCACCTAAATTTTAGATTTTAATGTTTCTATAGGGAAACATTAAACTCTATAAACAAAAAGCATAAAATTGCTATCATTTTAATGATAGCACTCATAAAGAAACAATAAACTACTGTTAGTTTACTTCTGTATAATAAAATTTAATTTCACTAGCTGCTATCTCACTGCAAGAGTAATGCAGCATGTGTTGTGCAAATTGATATTCGATTTTAATAAAGATTGCTAACTGATCTACAGGGGCTAGCACATAGTGTATTAGTGACAAACCTTTCATTAGTTATCCGGTCTGCAGTTTTATCTAATTGGTCTGTTGCATCTTCATCCATTTTCAACAATTTGTCAGCACAGACTTCACCCACTGATTGGTCCGTTGCACTTTTTTCCATTTTTAACAATTTTTCAGCACAGACTACGCCCACAGACACTGATGTACATATGTATCTATTGAATTACCTCTTTGCTTGCCTTATCTATTGATTCCATTATCAAAAAATTTCTGAGAATTCTTTGATTATGAATGTTTTATCACGTCTCAAAGTCCTCAGAATTACTGTTCAACATTTAAAAATGTTTTATGATGTACTTACTTACTTACCATTACGCCGTTTCTCCGTGGGGTTAGGCAGAGAGGATAGAGAGGGTGTACCAGAGATAGCAGCTTGAGAAACTTGGCCGGTAGATTCCTAACTATATAATGAGTCTAAAATGTTCTAGCAACCATGACCTAATATCGATAGTTATGTTAATAATCGATATAAGTTACTGTAATGATAGTTCAACTTTTTGCCAAAAATAAGTAAGAAATATTGAAAAAAATGCAAACTTTGATATTGCAAATCTCCATATTTATTGATATTAGGCCATAGTTGCTTGAACATTTTAGACTCATTACATAGTCAGAAATCTATCGGCAATGGTTCTGCTGCTAGCTCTGGTACACCCTGTATAATGCAAGTGATGACGGCGCCAGAAAGAGAGGGCGACCAGATTAACCAGATACAGGAAGATGGTTCCGTTAGAAGCCTCAACAACCATCGAGCTTGCACGTGAAGATGTATGAATGTGGATGAGGCGAGAGTTGTACATCAGGTCAGAAGAGTATAGCGCTCTTTCCTCTCTGCCTAGCCCCACGGGGAAATGGCGTGATGTTAAGTTAGTTAGTTAGTTTATTCGTCAAAACTTATCAAAAATAAAAAATTATTATCATTTGTTTACAAAATTCAATTTCTTTTAAATTTTTTAATTTGCAAACAAAATTTCATAATTCTTTTTTTAGTTTTTTATCAGCCTAGATGGACGCGGAAAACAATTATTTTCAAAACCATTTGAATACGTATATAAAAATAAATCACAAATCGCTTTGTTTTTACCACTTTACTAGATATACAATCTACATGTTTCGAGAAAAATGTTCTCTTGTTCAGGATTGTTTGTGTACTAAAATTGAAAACTTTAACATGCAAAATCAACTAGAAAAAAAAATATAACGTTCTATGTTTTGGCATTTTATGGCACAAAAGATTATTTTAAAAGTAATTATCAAATAAAAGTTATTTATATTTAGCGCATGTGGTACAAAAATCAATCTTATATTCATTATATATCGCTACCTTACATTTGGCACAAATAATTTTAGTCATACGCTTTTTCTTGTAGTGGCACTTCCCGCAGATTTTTCTTTCATGATCTTCTTGTTTCGAAGAAGTTGATAATTTTTCTTCAATTTCCGATCCTTGAAAAAGAGCTTGGCCTGATGATTGCTGGTCTTGACTAATGGATAGTTGTGCTGAAAGAACGCTCCTGATTTTATCTTTCATTGTTGGCATTGTTATTTTTACCAATGTTGCCTTTATTCAAGGCTCCACAAGTCGAAAATGTAGTGTTTTCATAAATTCTTTACGTGGAATTAATTTCTAGCCCGGTGGTAGACTAAACAAATCAGTTTTTACCTCGTATGTTCCCTCGAGGCAATTGAATGCTGCTGGTCTGTGTTGCAGGGTCCATCATCAGGGCTGATGATGAACCCCGCAATGGGATCCGAAACGTCAACCAAAAAGATTATAATAACACGGCGTAATACCCCAGAAATCACAAACCTGAAGATTCTGAGTGGCCGTGAAAACCTTAGAGCGGTACAGATTTACAATTGAAATATATCAGGAGGAGGGGAAGTTGTATAAGAATAGGGGAAAATGTCATCTATGTTACTCGCCGGTCCTAAAGCATAAGTAAGCAAAATTTGAATCGAATTGGACAAGACAAACAATAAAAGTAGTAACTTTTGGTGTAAATTATTTACTCATCAATGTTACACTTAATTTTCTAAAACGTTAAAAATAATTGTTACAAAATTTCATAATACATATATTGAAATGTTTTTTTTCTTTGTGAGTTCTATAATTTTATAAATATGTTTACTGTTTTTTTAATAAACTATTTTAACTTTTTTAAATAATAACAGTGTATAAATAAGACAATGAAAATATATTTGTTATTTAATTTATGCCTATCAATTCTTTAAACTGTGTTTTGTTTTGATAAATAACAGCTGTACCCCCACTGTCTTTCTTTGGGTATCGGTTGATCTTGATGACTGTTCATTTGTGTAACGAATGACATTCGTTAAAAATTATTAAATTCTTAATAAAATCAATAAGGGCCCGTGGATGAGTAATGCGAAAATAACTTTTTAATCACTTATGTATGTGTTTGTGAATCAATTTAGCCCTTTGAATGAAAGTCCTAGGAACATTGTTTTAAGGTTATTTCATAATTTATTTTATTTTTAAGTAGATAAATGCCACATGGCCACAACTGGCACAGCAATCTAACTTTTGTTCTAGTTTTGGCCATGGACATGGCCGAGACTGGCTCACATAGTACGGTAGTTTTGGCCACCTTTTTTAAAACTTAATTAATTAGATATTTATGATGATATTCCAATTATAATAATATCGTTGTCTGTCTGTCCGTTCGTCCGTCCGTGCGCGTTACTTTGTATAACGTCTGTACCTTTTTTATAGTATTTTTTTTTTCAAATTTTTTTTTTGAACTGAACCGACATGTAAAACCATGGCCACAAAAATAAGTCAACAAGTCAATTCTCCTGGAGTGCCTACCTGGAAAGTAATATTCAAACAGATCTACTAAAATATTTCTAAGATTTTTAAGAAAATGTTTTAGATTAGACTAGTTGTACTGAAGCGTCAATGCTGTATATATATAGGATAGCAGCTTTTAAAGATGATAATTCAGTTCAGAAGTTAGGAGGAGTACAATCATCAAATGCGTTGAATTCTTCTAATACACTTTCTCAAAAAGTAGGTATCCTCAATGAGACTCAGTTGTCCTTTGATGCATCAACCATCAAACCAAATGAAATATCTACTTCAGCAGCTTCAACAAATGATGTTTGGAATGAATTGTCCATTCAAGCAAAACCATCTGACAGTTTATGCTTCGTAAATATATTTCTGTTGGCCCTACTTCACAAATTATTAATATTATTACAACTGCCAAGGCCATATATTTAGTTAATAACAGTATAGTCTAGCCAAAGAAAAAAGTGTTAATATTATGCGTAAAAGAGAGAAGGTACATTTCTTCTGGCAAGTTCTATACTGGCAGTTAAAGAAGCAGAAATGGAAGACAAGAAAGAGAAAAACAATTAAGAAAAGATAGAATGAAGAAAAAAGTTGTCAGTTTGAACAAAAGAAAAAAAACTCTTCTGGTTCGTGTCTTCTGTGGTATTCTGCCATGTTTTTACGACCTTTCTGGCCGACCTGTTAGATTCCATTGCATGGCCCATCATCAGGGCTGATGCGTTTTTGAGAAACCACAACACCAATTTTTTCAATTTTTTTCAATTTTTATTTATTACATAATATGTACATTACAAACATTCTGTTCAATGCATACATATTATTAACTTACATCTAAAAATATACATATACACATATACATACACATCCATATACACATATACATAAACACATATGTATACATACATACACATATACATATACATATATACATACACACACATATACATATTGTGTATTAAAATACTAATTTATTATTAAACAATTATTAAACAATTAGAAGTGACCTGTATAATCTGGTCAAAGGTGTAGGAGAATCCTGCTTCGGAAAACCCCCTCAGACACATGGAATATATCAATATCCAAAGCGATCTTGTTCAGCATAGCTGTAGCTTTTCCAACAGGCATAACCATCGGCAGGTTGGTCCTGTATATTGGAATGTGAAACAATCTATGCTGACGATGTCTAAGGTAATTATCAGGAACATACAAACCAATGCTCTGCATAATTTCAGTATTGTCGATCATACCGCGCAACAATCGATAAAAATGTGTAATCAAATACACATTCCTTCTAGTCTCTAAACTATTGTAGCCAAGCATACCCTGGAGAAACTCGGTTGGGTAAAGCCAAGGATAATGCCCGTACTCTCTCATGTAGAGATATCTCAGAAACTTCTTTTGGACTTTCTCCACCATAAGAGAGTACTTGCCTCATGTGGCCCCCAGATCATCGAGCCACTCTCGAGTCTACTCCGCACCAAGGAGTTGTAAAGAGTTCTCAGTACGCGGGTATTCTCGAAAACCCTGGCAGTACGCAGAACAAATCCTAACATTCTCAGAGCATTACCACTGATCGTCTCTATGTGATCATGAAATGTCAGGCTGCTTACAAATTTAACACCTAGATCTTTAACATTCGATGTTCTTGTCAGATTTTGGTCGTTCATTTTGTAGCGAAAAAATAGAGTTTTTTGGGCCCTAGTGAAGGATGTAACCGAACACTTGGAAACATTAAACAAAAGTTTATTTCGTCTTCCCCATTCACATATATTTGATATATCTGTTTGGAGAAGATGAAAATCGTCCAAAGTTGACACCTTTAAGAAAAGCTTTAAGTCATCCGCAAATAACAGAAAGCGCGAGTTTAAAATTACACTTTTTATATTATTGATAAAAATCGAGAACAACAATGGACCCAGGTTAGATCCTTGCGGGACACCCGAGAAGGTATAGAAGCACTCTGACGCGAATAGACCGTAGGAGATGTATTGGTTCCTATTTTGGAGGTAGCTCGCCATAAATTTTAGCATACCATCCGAGAAACCAATCTCATACAACCTTTTCAATAAGACATCATGGTTGACTGTATCAAAGGCTTTGGCGAAGTCATTATATGAACAGTCTACCTGATGTCCCGCGTCCAGAGCTTCCGTGACATAATTTGTGAAAATCATCAGATTGGTCTCAACCGAGCGGCCCTTCCTGAATCCATGTTGTTCATCAATTATAAACGGCTCTACTCGGGAAGCGACGGTTTTACTTATTATAATTTCAAATACCTTAGCTGGTGCAGAGAGAACAGCTACAGGTCTATAATTTTCTACGGATAACTTAGAACCACTCTTGTGTATGGGAGTAACTTTTGACGTCTTCCATGTTTCCGGGAAGACCCCTGTATTTACAGAAAGATTAAACAAAAAACATAGCGGTTTTTTTATCAGTTCCACACAGCCTTTTAACTTTTAACCAACACTCGTCGGGTCATAAAAACACGGTATAATATCCCAGAAGATTCTGAGCAGCCGTGAAAACCTAAGAACATTCTTAAAAAAAAGTCAACAAATGAATAACAGTCAATTTAGTTATCAAATCAAGATCTTAGAAATGAAGAATTAAAAAGAAGTCCAAAAGATGGAGGCTACACATCAGTAAAATTCAAAAGTAGTAAAAATATTGTACCCTGTTGCATCGGAAGACAATGATAACGGTTGTGAAATAAATTATCTCAGGAAAGGAAAGAAAAGTAGGTACCTAATACATTTATGCCACAAAAACCTAATCTGGCATATTTTGCAGAGTTAGAGAGTTGCAGTATTAAAATGAAAATGCCCGCACCCGCTTCCACAAAAAAGATTAAATTTCTTTCTAAAAATGTTTTCAGGTTTTTACGGCCATTCAGAATCTTCGGCGTGTAATTTTTTAAGATATTCTGCATGTATATCTGACCTCTCCGGCCGACGTTTCGGATCTCATTGCAGGTTCCATCATTAGGGCTGATGATGGACCCTGCAATGAGATCCGAAACGTCAGTTAGAGAAGTCAGATACACTCGGCAGAATATTCCAGAAAAATAGAGCCAAAAAATTCATTCTAGATAAAAGTAAATCACCAAGGCCAAAGATTTTTTGAATTTTTTGTGATTTTTCTTTTTACGAAAAAGACATGAAAACATGCGTATATTAAAAACACACACATTTATATTATTTTATTGTAATTGTCGTAATGCAATGATTTCTTTATCGTTTAAGTAAAAAAAAAAAATTTTTTTCAATTCCGATACTGTTGACAGCGCAACATTATACGAAAAATAATAATTTATTTTTATTTGTTTATTAGAGACAACACTACTATTATTATTTGATGCCTACCTAATAATCTTTTTCTGTGTGGTATATTTTGTTGCACGGCACGGCACCCGACGGGACATTGCGCTCATAAGCATAAATATGATACACTTTCACACACACACATATTTCAAATAAACGCAACAAAATTGCGTGTATTTTTGTTAATAAATCAATGTTAGTTAGTATTCAATTGAATCATAAACCAACAAAAACTGACAAATATCGTATATATTTGTGTATACGTGTACAAATAAATCGAAAAACGAAAAAAATAAATTGTATTTCCCGCGCACTTTGTGCGTGACCTTGAATGACAGAATATTTTAATTTCGATTGCGCAACACGCGCTCGAGGCGACATCTACAACTATTCTATACGATTTTGACGGCAGAAAAACTTCTGTTTTGATTGTTGATTTAAAATATAATCCGTGATGTTTTTGAGTTGAAAATAGAACGACAGGTCACCACGGGATTTCTCTACCGGGAAAAAATCACGTTTTTCAAATTCGATACGCGGCCGTCGAGAAATAATTAATTTTGTGCCTGTCGGACATTTCCGCCCCGCGCTCATTAAAAGTTACCTCATTCTTTAGTTATAGGCACAACAAGATCATAATTATAATAAAACTCATAATTTCCCTATAGTTACTTACCTATCTTGTTTTATTTTTATTCTAAATATTTAGAAACCTTAAAAAAACTGAAATGACCAGAACTGGCACAATGACATGGCCAAAACTAGATAAAAAGTGGCCAGAACTGGCACATTTGGTCACATTTCAAGTTTGATGTTTCTATTTTAAATTATTTTGAATTTTATATATATTTTTCTACATTTTCAAAAGAGTAATGAATGTGCTATATGGGGAAATTTAAAAAAATCGATTCTGACTATTTTTGAGTTCGTAGTGATGCACAGTTGGCAAAAAATATCTTAAAGTAGCCAAAGCTGGCCCCTTAACCCTACATCATGTATTTTAATCTGAAATTACATCATTATGTAAACATATTCCCTCTCTGAACACAAGATTTTTCTTTTATAGAGAGGTAGCACGTAAAATTTTAAAAAACATGCCTTAACAATATTGATTTATGTCAGTTTTCTTTGCCAATTTTTTTCTGACTACTATTAAACAATTAGCAGATTTGATATAATAAAATTTAATTGAATGTACCATATTTTTATTATCAAACCTAATTTTCATTTTCAGAAACAGTTGGCTGTATTCTGAAAATAGTAATATTGCTATTTCTGTATCTTGACAGTTATTTTATAACATTGTAATGCCGTTAATTTTAACGTTTAAAGTTTGACAGGTTTGAAATTAATTAATTCAATCAACCATAAAGCTCTAAAACGTGAACAAATGTTAAGTTATTCACAATTTATGAGTAACTTAACGTTTGTTTACATTTTAGAGCATTCTGATTGATCAAATTTGTTAATTTCAAACCTGTCAAACTTAAAACGTCAAAATTAAAGGCATTATAATGTTATACAATAACTGTCAAGATACAGTAATCAAAATGTTATAGGATATTGATTGCCTGTATAATATGCGTAGAATACGCAGAATAAGTATCCAAAATAACACAACAAATCTGACAGATCGATTGTGCCCTCTAATATGATCTTTTTCTATGGCTTTATTAGAGGGCAAAGAAAACGGCTACAAAACAATGAAATATTTAAGTTTGATGAAATATTTAATTATAGAATGGCTGCTATATTGATGGAATTAATGTAAATGACCTGCCTCGAAGAGGCGAGGAAGCAAAAATACATAAGTATTTTTAAATGTGCCAAATGAATCCTTTTATGTGATATTTTAAAGTAGAAATTAAAAGAAATAATGTTTTATCTGAGCCATCATATGGGAGAGTAAATATCTTGGGAGCCCTGCAAAACTCGGGGGCCGCGCCGACCGTTACAAGTCACGCGGGCCAGTGGAAAAAACCCGGCGCCCGGCGCCGCCACGGCGGCCCCGGGCGGCTGGGTAGGCCGCCAGCCGATATTTTTGAACTCAGATTACGGACGTTACAGACGTCCTAGCGAACTGAAACATTTTTTATCGTGTTCCTCATGTGAACATCTATGGGAATGATATGTTTTTACATATGGGAAATTGCGCGGGCGCACTTAGTTTGTTGCGGCCCACTTTGGATGCCTATTACGCAATTAATATTTATATGACATACTTGAAAATATCACCAAAGGATGCACTTGGTTGAGATCTATCTAATGGTACAGTTGCCGGCAAACTTCATGAAATTCTTTGGCTAAGTGGGAGAATGCGCAGAAGACGAAATTTGGGTCTCGTTGGTAGAAAGGTAGATGCGCAAACGTCCCCCCACTACGCCGCAGAATTTCAAGATGTTTGCCGGCTACTGTATAACTTAGAATCTCGTAAAATCATGTTTACTATTTTTAACCGAATTAAATGTGAATTAATTCTTGAAAATTTTTTCGACTGAATTATTTCGTTAATGATTTTAAGTGTCACAACACTATTACGATCTGTCAAAAATGCCATCTTAAGATGGCTCGAGTATAGTAATACATATTGCTACTTTCAGAATACGGTCTAAATATTTATTTAATTAAAATAAACAAAATAGAACAAATATATAAATAAATAAATAACTTATCCGGTCTGCCGAAAGATGTCAATTTACAAATATCAGTTGCCTTTCTATATATTTCTCTTTCCTATGAGTGTCAGTGACTCAGCTACTCCGAGTGCCCATGTCCTCACTCGTGCCCACAGACCTCTTCCTCATTGCTTGGATTTCAGCATTGCAATTGTCAGCCATAAGAACCTGCAGCACTGCATCTTAACTCCCTCCAGAACTGATAAATCATCTGAATCATTTTGTATGCAGGTTTAGAAAAACCGCCAAAGCTTTGCTTTGAAAATGAAAATCATTGGTTGGCAAAGCTATTATTTTTTATTCTCATAAATGTCAGTTATACTTAAGGTACTATAAATTCCAATAACATGTAAATAGTAACAATTGGTAATATGAAAAATAATAATTAATTAAGTGCATACTTCTAAATACTTTCTAAATGAACTTCTTTATGCTCTTTAAACTACTTTAACTATCCTGCGATTTATGAGAGTTGATAATTAAGTTCGTAGAATGCTTTTGTGCGCATTATATGGCAATACTGCAATATCGACAACAAGCCAGCTGCGTAATAACTGTAGGATTTCTTCCCGAAGGATAAACCTTTCATGCAGCATTCATGTAATGTAATGAAATGGTTACGAGCGCGAGGGTGGCGTGGCTACCCTCGATTGTTTGAGAACAAAAGCTGGAGTTGTAACAAGATAATACTCTAACAATGACACTTATTTCCATGAAGGAATATTCACCTGATGTGGCAAGACTTATTTGTACTCTGCAAAAGCAAAAATGAAGGATCATCAGTGGGGATTATGAGCAGAGATGGAACATTATGATGCATGCTCAAAACTGGCCCACAAAGAATGAATTTGCACACTGCTTGCTATAATGGAAAAATTCACGGTCATTGTAGGCAGTGCTTTAGGATGGGACTACACTTAAGGGGACCCTATACCAGATAACAAAGTATGTTATGTATTTAATTTTTTTTATCTACGAACTTAATTATCAGTCCTCATATTAGGTATCTGACTAGGAAAGTCAGTCATTGTAATTTTATTAAATTTTTCAGTTTTGTTTGTGAAAAGGAAACTTTAGAAACTTTGTCATGGTGGTCTCTATTTGCGTAATTTGCTTTTTCGTGACTTGATCATCATTTTCCACGACTTCAAAGCGTGTTGCAACTTTTCTGTTGACTAAGACTAGCAAATGTAGGAGATCCCACCTACAGTCAGGTTTGGCAGCCTTCTCCAGCTCTTCACACAGAGCCTCTATGAACCATGAGCCGTAATCCCCGGAGCGCCATGAAACATGATCTATAATAAAGAAATTGAATTATTCATTGTGGTGGCGAATTTGTCCACGTGGAAACAGGTTACAGCGTTTGAACAACTGAATGGTGTTTTTATAAGCATTCACTTGTCCAGGTAGCGTGGCTACCTTCAACTTTACATACCTTCAACTGTAGAGTACATTATCAGACAGTCAGCATGGGTGGGCAACTTATAGCCTCTCATTGAGTCCTCATCATGGGGTCCATCCACATACATATTCCCGGCATCCTTTTTTGCACCGCGGCAAGCCTTCATAGAAAAAACATAAATTTTAACAATTATTTTTGTCTACAACAGTTTTCCTGTTATACATTTTTGAAATGATGGCAGTTGGTAGTCGAGAAGCACACTATTGAGTAGATTAAGTAGACACTACTTTGGGCACTTTTATAACTCATGATAAAAGACTGGTGAAAAATGAGTAGTTTGAAAGAATTCTTGCAAATTATGCCTAATGAAGAATTTAATTTTATTTAATAGGAATTTAGATTCTTGCACAAATATCGTAATAATGTATTATATGAATAAAAATGTACCTGGATGAGAAACACTTTTGGCACCCCCACAAGTGTATCAGATTTCATAATTGGATCAACGAGATCCCTAACATTATAGCTATTGTCCTTGGAGTACAGTGTTCCCTTTTTATTTCCATGGGTCATCACTACCAGGAAAATACAACTCACTTCTGAAGCCTTCATGGCACTCACTGCGAAAAAGAAATAGTGCATTGTCAAAACGATGTATAATCTTTGTAAAATGTGATAATTTGGAATTTTCACTTAAACTTAAAACAGCATACAAAGTGATATAAATTCATCATGTTTTTCTTTATTTTCTTTCTTCTATCAATAAACAGATGACCGATGAAAATCAGCTATCATCAATATCACTGTGAAAATGATCACTTTACAATTTTTTTATTTTTATTTAATCTAAAATATACATAATTTATGAAATTAAATAATGCAAAATAATATAAATAGAGCTACTGCACAATATTAAGTAGATTCCTACCTGAAGTATGAAAATGTTTTGATATATTTTGAAAACACAGTAGGGAAGAGGGGGATACAGTGGATCACTTTTTTTATAAGCAACTTAACACAAAAAATTAACATTAAACTCTAACTTTTTATAGAATGGAATGTTAGTTATTTAAACTTATTTCACTTGTAGCAAAATAATCAATAGTTTGCTGGTAGCAAAGGTTTTTTTACAAAAATGGAAAATGATCCACTGAACCCCACATCTGGGGTACACTGAATCTTACTGTGTGGTATAGACGTACCACTATATATGGTGCGAAAGAGGGCGTCCCTGTCGCTTAACAGAAGTTGCCAGGGTGTAAATTTATTACACAATACATAATGTACAGAATGTCCGGTGACCGGTGTCGTAGGCTTTAACAGAAATTTGGTCGGGCAGCACTAAAGAAACCACGCAGTAATGTCCGCCGTTCTATCTGTCAAACTTTCAGACGGTAATATCGGTCCATTATTTGCTTTTTCAGCTTCGCAAAACTTTAATACTTCATTGGCAATTGTTTTTGCACCACCCGGACTGTTTTGGTTGTTTTGGACATAATAATTCAGTGTGTATTGGTAATCAAGATGTCACAGCTCCTGAGCAAAGAAGAGAATGAACTGAATGACAGGGCGAGGGGTTACCGCCGGGTGCGGGCGGGGCGGGTTTTAGTTCCAAACTTGCCGCACGCCAAGTTATGTTGGGCAGGCAATACTCTGGATCGCAGTGGGACACACTGAACCAATACATACAATTTCCATACTTTTTCTGTTGGGTTACAGTGATTCGGTTCAACAAAAATACATCAAATAAAAGATTCATTTATATAATCAATATTTAATAAACAGTCTTTGATTAACATTTATCGGTCTGTAATTGAAACAGTTTTAAAATCTGGAAAAATTCACCAAGTAACGAAATTGAAAAAAAACTAAGATTATCAACTTCATACTTCTTGATATCACAGTTCACTGTGCCCCACAAGGAAACGGTCTACTCTTCCCCGACAAGTTTTACATATTTTAATATGTAAAACATTTCTACAATTAACCTAACTTATAAGAAAAGCAATTCATACCAATAAAAAAATAGATTTAGTACTCAAGGGCAGCGAGATGACGGTAACACGTATATCACAGGGAGAGCATCACGGGCACTGGTGGGGGGAAGGGGTGTGTCATCATTGAGCGAACTATGTGTAGCCATAAACAAATAGAAATAGACATTGTCCACTGTGGACGATGGTCCATCGTATCGCCCTCTCTCCTACTCACAAAATCTTATTTCAAAGTTGACTAACCCCAATAATTCCGGTAATTTGTAATTTTAAATAACTTTTTGATCTTTGCGCCATAAATCATTACATTTTAGGTCTAATAATTTGTATTTTTTTAATTAGTTATAGATTTTTGGTGTGTATTTGTGTTGTTAAATTGTTTAATTTTATTTGTAAGAAATTATTATTGACTTATCATATTATTTCACATATTTGTGGATAATTGTATGTATTTCTAATTACACATATGGAAAAAAAACAATTGTTTTTTAAGTTCTACCTTTTTTAATTTTCTGAAAAGCATTTCGCCTTATGACGGCATTATCAATCATCCGCGTCTCAGAAAATTAAAAAAAGGTAGAACTTAAAAAACAATTACTTTTCTAGTTCTACAAACTTGCCTCTGAAACAATAAATTTGTATGTATTTCTAATTATTTATTTATTAGTCTGAGTCAAAAAAAGGCGGAATTAAAAGTTAAAATCAAGGGATGATTGAAGAAGCCTTCCATAAATTCGAAGACAACTCTAAACATTTTCGATTACGGCCATCCAAACGTGACGAAATGGAATTTTTTTTTTTCTTCGCAATTGAGAACATCAAATATTTCTTTAGTAAAAGAAATTTCGCGATCTTTGTACTAGCATAATAATATTGCGTTTTCCAAACGATTTCATGAAATATGCTAAAATACAGACGCAACATAAATGACTTTAATGCGTATTATTAGGTCCTTACATATGAAATTGACGTTTAGTATGGGAGGAACATAAAGCCGATTTTTTTTATTATAATATATTTATTTAATCAAAGTATGTACCATTGATATCTATGCACTTTTGCCATCTCATAGGTAGTTCATCGATCCCTTTACTTAAAAAACCATTCGGACGGGAATCGATAAAATCTTTGAAGGCGGTTTGGACTGCCCCATCGGAGTTGAATTTTTTCCTTTGCAAGAAGTTATCCAAATTTCGAAAAAAATTGTAATCTATTGGGGCAAGGTCCGGAGAGTACGGTGGATGTCTTAGACATTCCAATTGAAGCTCCTCTAATTTGGTAGCCGTCTGTTGTGCAGTGTGTGGTCTAGCGTTATCATGACGCAGCAGTGGCCTAGAGCGATTACCCAGCCTCGATTGTTTAGCAGCTAGCTTTTCCATCATGGTTTGCAGTTGCTGACAATAGACATCTGCCGTAATCGTCTGGCCAGATTTAAGAAATCTGTAGTGAACGACACCAGCACTAGTCCACCAAACGCTCACAAGTAACTTTTTTGGAGTCAATTTTAGCTTGGGGCATGGTTTGGCTGGTTCGGCAGGGTTCAGCCATTGCGATGAGCGCTTCCGATTATCGTACAGGATCCACTTTTCATCACAGGTAATGATTCTATTTAAAATCCCTTCATTATTGTGCCGGTTGAGTAATGCAACGCAGCAGTCAACGCGCGTTTATTGATTTGCTTCACTCAATTCATGAGGTACCCACCTTTCAAGCTTTTTCACCTTACCAATTTGCTTCAAGTGGATTAAAACAGTTTTGTCACTAACACCGCAGCCTGCAGCTAACTCGGATGTGGTTTGCGATGGATCCGCTTCCACAATAGCCTTCAATTCTTCATTATCAACTTTGGTCTCCGGCCGTCCACGGGGCTTATTCTGCAGGTCGAAATTTCCAGAACGAAAACGTTGGAACCAAAAACGCACTGTGTTTTCTTTTGCGGCACCGTCGCCATACACATGATTAATCCTTCGAGCCGTTTCTGCAGCCTGGTGCTACGGTGGAAGTCGTACTCGTAAATAACGCGATATTTCAAGTTTTTCATTTTTTAAACTGAGTGACGCAAAGAAAAAAACAATTGAGGAAAAAACAAATGAATTATAATTTTCAAAACACAAATACATGAGTAAATAGCTGTATAAATTTGGATTTGGAATTCCTAACCAAAGAGAAGATATTTGAGATCAAATTTGCCAGTACGGCAAAACGTGAATTTCATATGTAAGGACCTAATATGATTTTGGGCAAATTTCGCAATCCAAAAACTTATCTTCTCTAAGACGTTGGACTATCTCTAAAATATTATCAATGCAAATAAATTGATTACAGAAAAATTCTACAAGAGTTAATAATTTTACCTAACTTGAATTAAAACGGATGAATTTATTATATTTGATATAAGATATTTAAAGAATACTCTTAGGTTTGACAAAAGGTAGATCAGGAATATTGGGAAAAAATGCAAATTTTGAAGTCGCTAATCTCTATAAAGGTAGAACTCTTTCCATTTAAAAAAGACAATAGAATAAGTAGGTACATATGTGTAAGCCATGCGTACAAGGTACAATGTTTCATTGTGTTGGTGTTTATACCCATAAATATCAACATAACGAAACAATGGGCAACATAACAACAATGAGATTGTACGTACGGCATACACATACTAATTCGATTGTCTTTCTTAAATGGAAAGAGGTCTACAAACAATACTCCGACAGACTACCAGGAGGTGCAGCAAAGGAAAAAGGAACTTGAGATACTTTAATCCATCGCATTTTCTGTTGCTTTAATTATGTTTATGTTGCAATCAATATTTATTATACAAAAAAAGAGCCACAGAAGAATAGACTTTGTTATTATTATATTTGATTATATGCTTCCTTTTGGTTGTATGGTCATAAATGCTTTCTAACCATTTTGAATCGCGTCCTCTATATCACCTTTGGTAGGATCAACGATGTACAAGGGGTCGTCAAATCCCAACGACTGCAAACACTTTTTTATATTTTCACCATCTTTTTCTGTTCCTATTCTCTTCTCTAGTTCTCCAGATCCTCCAGTTAGCTCAAATTCCATATGGTTGAATATCATCGCTATTTGTTTTTTTCCATCTTTGAATTCGTAGTAGAGATTAAGATTTTCCTGAGGACTTCCATTCTCACCAGCTGCTTTGGATGCCTTTGAAGCTCTGTAAAATGAAGCAAATAATCTTACTGGAGGCAAATTGAGGCAACAAGATGTGGAACAATTCCTGGAACGAATGCTTGAGAAGATGTGTAAAAGGATATAAAACAAAACTGATGTGCTAGGGACATAAGAGTGTGGTGTTATACCCTCTCTGCCTACCCCTTCTGAGGAACGGCATGGTGGTTAGTTAGTTAGTATGTTACTTAGATATTCTTTTTTATATCCTCTATTATTTATGTGTATTATTTCAATGCCATTTTCTTTTTTATACATATAATAGGTGTACCCATAAGTAATCAGTTATCTTTGGTATGGAATGTTTGCTTTAGGCAAGCTCAGTAAAGTGAAAGTGTAAAGACGTATTTTATACACAATATAATTAAAAAAAATTTATTACTCTGTTGTAAAATGGCGGACAGTCAACTAGGGGAGAGGAGAATATTCCCGTTCACCTAAATTTAGGTTGAAATTATGTGATAACTATAAAACATTAAACGTTCAATGAGATATAGTTCCACAGCCATTTTAATTGGTTTTATGATAATGTCTTTAAAATAGGTACTTTTATTTAAAATATTTAAAAAGTGGAATGTACAGTAATACCCGAATACTTCGGTTAATACCGTACAGCGGTAGTCTAATTACATACATTAATTTGTAACCATCTGGAATGTCTTTGGTCATAGTGCTTGCACCCATTGAGCACAGGTTATGCAACGATACACGAGTTTATTATTCTTGTCAAATTCTCCACAAATAGTGCATACTTCATTAGCTACACCTTCATCCTAAGTCTATACGTCTATAAGTCCTTCATCTATAAGTCCTTCATCGTAGTACACTCCATCATTATCGTCATCATTATGAAGAACCACTGCTGTAATATCATCATCAAAATCGGTTTTGGAAGAGTTAAAAATCTTTCGTTTATAAGATTCTTCATTTATAGCTTCTTTTTGGCTTCTTTTTGATTTTTTCATGACTGTGTTACGGTATTACCCGAAACCCGGAAACATAAATATTTTTGACAAAAAATTGTATAAAAAGTGGAATTTTGAATGCTAAGCACATTAGGTCTAATGTTAAGCTATTAAAGATCGCCAAAATCAATATTATTTTATAAAGTAACTGTGATAAATGCTTAAAAATCAACCGATGATTTCCGTAAACAAACAGTGCAAAATGTCAAACACGCTCTCTAGATAACGATCACCGGTCAAATGGCGTGTGTTGCTGTCTGAAGCATTGGGAATGGTAAAGGCTAACGCTAGATAAGGGCAGGTGTTTTTTACTGTTGTGCATTTGGCTAAAACCATGTGAACAGAATTAGCCGCTGTACGGGAATACCCTCCGTTCCCCTAAGTGAAACATTAACGTCATTGCATGCTGTTTCATTTTCTATCGAGTGTATTAACACTGCATTAGCAACGGTTGCAACAAAGAAAATTTGTGATGTATATGGAGAACCAACAAGATGGCAAAAGGTCCTAGATAACGATTGAGATTAAATCGATAAAAAATTAAATTAAATGTAGTAAAATTATTTTTTTGTTGCCACTTAAATAATTGATTACTTATGGGTACACCTAATAATATGTATAATATGTAGCCATGATGTCACTAGAAGGTAATGTGTGAATTCTGAGAAATTATTTTTACTTATGCCAGGGTGTCAGTGAAAAATGAGTTGTACATAAATACAAGTTGCCGGAGACAATGAGGGCGATATATGTGTGGTCTACTGTGTGTGTGGCCCCGCTGTATTTAGTGAGGTTGCACAACGTTTGCCATTAAGAATGTCAAACAGGCGGCAAATGAGCAGGACCGATATACGTATATAGAAAATAGTTCTGGGTGGTATGTGGTGGGTCCGCCCTCATTGTACATTAATACATATCTATAAAAATAAGTGAAATTATACGTGTAATTGACAGAATATTATGATAAATTAAAATCTGTAAAATCTGAAATTAAAATCTGTATAATAATAATTGTGATAGGAATACTATGCAATAAGTACATATCTTATTTCGCTGAATTTTTTTTCAGTAGCGCTTATTTCAAAGTACTGACTAAGGCATTCTTCTTTTATTCTACTATTACAAATATTTACCATTTTACTTAAATATGAGTACGTATATTAAATGCTAAGCACGATTCTAGTATTTTATTTTATTATGTCCAAGTTAATAATAAAAAAATTCAATAAAATTTGGAGGTGGTCATAATAAATTATCGTAGGAAAGTTCAATGTTTTACAGATCTTGTTTTGTTCCAACCAACCAGACCTAAAGTGTCGGTGTGCTCAGAGCATTTGACTAACAATCATATCCTAATCACTAAAATTTTACAGTTTAATTTTTCTATGGGGAAACATTAAACTCTATAAACGTAAAACATAACATTGCTATCATTTTGATGATAGCACTCATAAAGAAACAATAATGTACTACATACTAGTTTACTTCTGTATAATATAATTAACTCTCACAGCAGCATGTGTTG
>JADDOH010009824.1:0-51555 GCA_016648135.1 Agrypnia vestita
ACATTTTCGACTCATAATCAAGGCAGAAATATAGTCCTGTGAGGTTATTAATGTTTTCCATTTTCGACTCATAATTAAAGTAGAAATCTACTTGTAAGGTATGACTATTGATCATATTGGTCACGATTGCTTGAACATTTTTGATTCATAAATACAGCTGGAATTTACCTATAAAATATTGTGTACTAGCTTTGTTACTCTCTTTTTTTTTATTTATTTCCAATCTGAAGCAAATTGATGAAAAGTTATGTTGTGTCTGTATATCTCTAGTAAGAATATGAAACATTTTTCATAAATTTGCTATAGAAAATTCCAATTGTTTTTGTTACGTCACTGGTAAAACTAAGAGACCTGAATGGAGATCGATGAAGAAAGCTACAGTGACAAGAAAATTATACTTTTATTTAAAAATATATTATGAAGATGAAGGAGAATGAATGATCGAATTTTAATCTTTAATACCATCCATACGTGAGTGTACTGGAAAATATTTCAATTCAATTTCATAAAAATATAAGTTAACAATACCGATTCTTCTTTCTTGACAGGTATGTTCCTGAAATTGTAATAAAATAATTTATTTTTATTATTGTTCACAGTATTTTATATTTACCATACATAATAAATATATTCGTTAACCATTTCACAGATAACATACAGTATTAAAAAAAAAGATTAAAGACAAAATAATTTAATTACTTTTAAGGATAAATCGATCTTTGTCAATTTAACCACCTGAAAAGAATTTTTCTGGAGACATTTAAATTTATTTGACGAATAAAAAATACGTAAATACGAATGGAATCCACTTCACATAAAGTTAATAATGTATTCCATGGAAACCATGTATCTATTCTTTTATCAAAAAGTACGCAATTTCAAAAATTACTTGTAATCAAATATTTTAAGATATTTTTCTTTTCTATGAATTACATTTTTTCGTGATATTTACCATAGAAATATAAAATATCCAGATTTCAGAAACATTTGAAATGAAAAATACGTGAATGTAAAAAATATTTTTTTTAACATATAAATATGAGTTTTATAAATTCGTCATCTGCCACTTCCCACAGTCTTCTTTATTCGACAATTTGTAATATAAAAACATTCACTTGTTATTTTTTTCTGTTCCTTCTCATTTCTCAATTTTTTTTTCACATAAAATTTCTGGATTTTAGAGCTCATCTAACATGCATTATTCATAAATGATTTAAGAGAAAAAATGCAAATATTAAAAAAATATATATAAAAATATTGTCGCTTCAATAGTTGCTTAGAATGCATTTTTGTCAATGTTGGAACCACAATAATCCAAGATAGATCATCTGGATTATGATAATAACTTGAAGAGAATACAATAATTCTGAGAAGCTGGTGGGGTCTGGAAAAATAGAAGGCCAGAGATGAAAATTGTGGAACCGACCAGACCAGGTCAAAAGTGCTTTTGGCTGTTGCATTTTGACCCCTTATATATATATTTATTATATATATTAGATATATATATATATATATATAATATAATATCTTGTATATTTTCTTTTGGGATTCAATAAATAAAAAGTAATTGCAAATACACGACTCCAAATATGAAAAAAATACTTATAACTGCACACAACTGTACGACACTAAAATACAATATGAACCGACCAGACCAGGTCAAAAGTGCTTTTGGCTGTTGCATTGTGACCCCGTATAATTTTAAATGTAATTTAATGAAATTTTCTTTATTTTATAATTAAATGTGATTTTCATTTATGTAATCCCAACCGAGATTACATAAATGAAAACATTGTTTTTATTATTAGAGACTTGGCGAAACAATGGTACCTTTGTGCCCCCCTCACAAACTTATTTTTAACTATAGATCCTTAACACGAGCAACGCCGGCTACGAACAGCTAGTCTTACATAAAAAATATGCTATATTTACTGATGTTATGTCTTTATATTATTACAAACATAATATTCGTTTGTTTTAATGTGTAATTTGTGTAAGTTGTCTAAATTACCAATTTTCATTGCTCTAAGACAAGCCTATCTGAAAATGACATTATACTTATGATAAAATCATATTGATTTATTGTGAAAGCAGCAGCATTTTCTACGAATTCCAAATCAATCATCTACGTCTTTTGTTTCTTAATTTTGCCTAAAAATAAATCACTTAAGATAATTGCACATTAAAAATAATAATATACTCCTTTTAGAAATCTATCTATCGAAAACCCTCCAGCAAATTCCATGAAAGAGTAAAAATTTTTAGAAAAAATAAAATTAAAAAAATAGGCGCCTGATAATTTTTTCTGAACAATTATCTCTATGAGGTTTATCTATGTAATTTGTTAAATTATTACTGTACTATGTGTACTATGGTATATGTATAATGTATATTAGGGTGGGCCACTAATGTATGGAAATTTTTTCTTGCATTGAATTGTAATAGTGAAAAAAGGTTACTAAATGATGTTTTTTAATTACATACAAAGTTTCATAACGATTGAACATCACCTTCTGTTTCCGGATTGACTTATTATAGCCCCTTATTTATCTTTTCATACAAGCATAAAACTTGATTAAAATTAAAACAACGATTTAAGGTAAGTTTTAATGTATTAAGAGGGATTTTAATGTATTAAGTACATAGTTACACTTCAAGTGATACTTCTACACCTATAAAACTCAATGTCTGTCTGTCTGTCTGTCTGTCTGTTCTCTATACAAATCCACACCGTTTGTCCGATTCGATTCAAGTTTTGCATACTTATGCTTTGGGACCCGGCGGGTAACATAAGCAACATTTTTCCCCTGTTCTCTTACTCCTTCCCCTCCCCTTGACCTATTTTCGATCCGAATCTGAACCGTTCGACCGATCGGACTCAAAATTTGGAAACTTATTTTTTAGGACTTGGCAGGTAACATAGACAACATTTACTCCTTATTTTCTTACCCCTTCCCCTCCCCCTGACCTACTTTTGATGCGAATTTGAACCGTTTGACCGATAGGACTCAAAATTTGCATACTTATGCTTTGACTCAAAATTTGGAAACTTATTCTTATGGACTCGGCGGGTAACATATGCGACGTTCCCCCCTATTCTTTTACCCTTCCCCTCCGCTGATATATTTTCGATACAAATCTGTACTGTTTGATCTATCGTACTGAAAATTTGGAAACTTATTCTTAAGGACTCGGCGGGTAAAACATGCAACATTTTCCTCCAATTATTTTAACCCTTCCCCTCCCCTCATATTTTTTCGATGCAAATCTGTGCCGTTGCCCGATCGGACTCAAAATTTGTAAACCTATCGTTAAGGTCTCGGCGGGTATTATGTGCGATATTTCCCCCTATTCTTTTAACCCTTACCCTACCCTGATATATTTTTGATGCCGATCTGTACCGTTTGACCGATCGAACACAAAATTTGGAAACTTATTCGTTAGGACCCGGCGGATAACAAAAGTGACATTTCTTCCCTCCCCTTTTTACTTTTATCCGCCCTCTGATATATTTTAGATGCAAATCTGTACCGTTCGACCAATCGTCCTCAAAACTTGCAAAATTATTCTTTAGAACTCAGCGTTTAATATTGGTGACATATCCCCCCTATTATTTTACCCTTTTCCCTCCCCCGACATATTTTCGATGCAAATCTATACCGTTCGAATCGAACCTTCGTTAACCCTCATAAATTTATTTTAAACTTAATCCTTAACCCGTGCAACGCCGGGTATAAACAGCTAGTTTTAAATAATTAGCAACAAAGAATCTTCGCAGATCTTAAAACTGCTTGACTATGACAGGGAAAACGCAAAATATGCAGTACAGCGTCACCACTAATTATTGTTATGAACGACTGAAAATTTTTGTAAGACACTTTTTGAATTATTGGTAATATAATGAAGTTCTGTTGCCAGTTTGAAAGATCGCAGTAAGCGTTATTTTGTTATTACATTTCTCGAAACTTTGAGGCCATTCCAGACTATCCAGAGAGAGAAAATGATACTCAATTTGAAAAGTATTTTATAAACGCAAATTTGACGTCATTTAGAATCATTCTGTCGCTATTAAAGTAGCACGATTTAAAAATAATAATTTCGGCCCGGCCTAATCCCAATTACATAAATTTCTCCGTCCGTCCATCTGTCTGTTTTTTCCCTTAACTTAATGTAACGTCCGTAACTTTTTAAAAGTAATATTTTTTTCAAAAGTTTTTATATCCGAAAATTTATTTTGAACATTTTTGAATAAAATAAATAAATACTTATTCCTTAGGAACCGACATGTAAAAGTACCGTCATTTTTTGAGGTTACAGCTAGTGTATAATATTTGCGATGATGTCGATTTCCTTACAAAGAACATCTTTATTCATAATACGTATCCTATATTATTTAAGGGAACACCTATTATCTCGATGACGAAGATTTTAATTGATTATAAAAGTTCAAAAATCACCTATCGGCTCAGTTTGGCTTAAGCGTGCGAGCTTTTTGGTAACTTAAGTGAAGTTATGTCCGTCACAGCATAACAAAGCAAAACACAACAACATTATTGTGAATGTAGTTAACACAACAGTGCTAACTAATTTGGGGTACATACGGCGAACACTCCTAGAGAAGAAGCGAATTCTATATAAAATAAAATAGTTAACCTTTTTAGAAGAAAACACGAAATAAGATTACCTTTTAGAAAGAAAACACGCTCACAAAATTCAATCATGCATAGTGTAATGAATCTGTTAAATAAAATACTAGGAGACGTTAGTGATGAAAAAAATGTAACAATTTTTAAGACGAAGCTAAAAAAATATGTGATGGTTACAATTGAATGAAATTTATACAAATTATGTGTAATTCTGATTATATTAGGAAATTTTTTTTTTACTTATGTAGACCTCTTTTCAAATAAGCAAGACAATTGAATTAGTATGCGAAAACCATACGTACGAGGCACATTGTTTCATTGTGTTGGTGTTTACACTCATAAAACCCCAATACAACGAAACTATTTGCCTTGTACGTACGGCTTACACATACTGATTTCATTGTCTTGCTTTTATGAAAAGAGGTCAACGTACTTAAGGAATTAATAAATAAAATAAATTAAAAAATATTATTTATATGGTATTATAAATGATGTATCCTTTGAGATTAGGAATTAGGACAAAACAGTTAAAAATATATGTTAATTCAAATATAATTATAAATATTTAAACTCTTATTTTTATTTATATAAAAAATTTCATTATAAATAAGCCTTGGCCAAATTATTTAAGGATCTGAAGTTCAATTTCCAACTCCAAAACAAAGTTTAAAAAATCATTTTTATATGGTCTGTTGAATTCAAAAAAAATATGTTAATTTAAGTGATCAGATCTCAGAGTAAAGGTTACACAGATCGCTTTTTCTGTAAGGTAGTTGTAATAAAAATTAACACACATGTTTGTTTGACGTGATTTGAAATAATAATATTGCGCGCGTACAATCTAATTATTTGAATAATTAGTAGACTCGGTTAACGAAACGGTTTTGATGTGTGTCACCAACAGGCGTGTGAGGGTTTTCTGGAAAATTAACTTCAACAGTTAGCTTAAATATGGTGTTTACTTTATGTTACGCCTGAACGTATTATAAATATATGAAAAAAATATTGAAATAAATATTGCATTATTTCTATGTATCCACTTATATTATTTGATTAATTACACCAACATGTTTTGGAAAAACCTTTTTTATCGTCAGTTATATCAATATCAAATAATATAAGTAGATAGGAACATACAAATAATACAATCAATATTTTTTTAAATGTCAATCTTCAATGTTGCTGTATCAACTGAAAAAATATAAATATATGAATTTTAATAATGAACACCAAAATCATCAAGTCACCATGATCTATTGGAGATCTTGATCTTCTCGTAGATGTCAGTTTTTTTGTCTTGTCCATTTTCACACGTCTTAAATTCGTTTTTTCTTGCATCTTTCTCGTGATCGGTATCTTGGAGCTACTGATGATGCATCATATATGGTTGCCTTTGAAGACGTGCCAATTCACAGAGATTTTACAGAAAAGCCATTGAAATCAATAAAAAATATAGTCATATAATGAATAGACACGAAAGCATTAAACTTCCATCCTTATGAAATAACATACTTAATAATAATAAAATTCAAAATAACAAAACCAACACAATTCTGGGAAAACCCAAAAACACTCCTAATACAGAAAATAAAATTTTTTGGCTTATCACTACAGAGAGACCAAAACCATTAGACAATCTAAACATTTTATCTTTAAACAATAATAATAATCAATTAAGTACATCACTCGGTCACAAGAAGCCAATCAAGACGTCTTAACATCGGCGTCGTCGATGATCAGGGTCATCTGTTCAAAACGTCGCCAGAAAATTGGTCCACTGTTTGGTCTTCGAATTTGACTTTCGTTTTGTATTTGTATGTATTTTTGTTAAATAAACAAAATAAAATTATAAGAAAGAGTCAGGTTACGAATTTTTCGAAAGAAATTAAAAGTAAACAGATTAATTAAATGAATATTTAAAGGTAATTATAAAACCCTGATGAAAGAGATGGTACTTTCCAGAACCGGTTGATTTTAATAAATATTGTTATTATTATTATTATTATTATTGATAATGGGCAGGCAGCTTAAGCTGATAGGCCCATATCACTGTCTCTCATTTGAATATCCAGCCTATTCTTAAATTGGTTGACACTGGCTGCAGACACAACATCCTCGGGCAAACTGTTCCACATATTGACCACTCTATTGCTTAATGCATGCTTTCTTGGGTTACACGAGAACCGAGACTTGTTCAACTTCAGATGATGTCCTCGAAGGCCCACATTAGTGTTAAATGCAAACATATCTGTCATATTAGGAATATTGTAGTAGCCCGATAGAATCTTGAATGTCTCGATGAGGTCACCTCTTGCTCGTCGCTCCTGAAGAGTGGGCAGTTTCAATACTCTCAGCCTTTCCGCATATTCCAGGTTTTTAAGACCCAAGGGCAATTTTGTGGCTCGTCTCTGAACATTTTCCAGTAAAACTATATCTCTAACAAAATACGGATTCCAGATCTGAGAGGCATATTCGAGGAGAGGCCTCACATACGTCTTATAAATAGTTGTGAATAGTGGTACTGTCAGATGTTGGAATGATCTTCTCACTAAATACAAAATAGAGTTAGCCTTCTTAACCACTAACACTTAACAATATAATCAACTTTTCATAAAAGTTTTTTTTATAAATGTAAACAGAACAATTTTACATTAAATATCAAAAATATTAACAAATTCAATTGATATCCGAATCAAGGCAAGTGTCGATCGTTAAACTGGTTTTGTTATATAACTAGTGAATAACTGCTCTATTCACTTTTGTGACTGAAATTCATATTTAATGATATTAGTGATTTTTATTTTTGCAATATTTAAAGATATTTATTATTTACATTAGATAGAAATTCGATATTTGTACTTACACTATCAACCATCAATCAACCAAAATAAAATCGTAAACGAAATTTGCTTGAAAGTTGTGCAAAATCACGATACAGTTTTGTTCTAATCATTCTCGTGATGTGTATACACTATTCTATAATACAAGTATTAGCAGAATAGAAATATCTTGACTCAGGGATGTTTAAAATATACCGAGGGTAGAAAGCCAAAAGGGCGTTAGTGATTATTTCGAACTTTACAGGAGAGAAAAATAAAGTTTTTTCATTCTGATTTTGTCAATGTTTCTGTTTCTTTTATTATTAAACGATTTTCATATGTATTAATCCAAAACACATATGGAAATCTTTAAGCAATAAAATAAAAATTTACAAAATTAGATTTTTACAACATTTTTTTGCTCTCCTGTAAAGTTTGAAATAATCACTAACGCTCTTTTGACTTTCTATCCTCGATTATAGATATACTTTCTCTTAGAAAATGTATGAAAAAACACAATACCCACCCCTCTGCCGTCATGCCACCGCGACGGCAGTCAACTACCGCCTCCGTACAATAAATACATGTTGGGAGTGTGTACTTAGGTACCATTGTATTCGAGTTTGCTCGGCGTGCCTTCGCTTTTGAAGCAACAGAGCTCATCTATGTGTTTTATAAATATGGCGCAATTTGAAAATATTTTGAGCCAAGAAATAAGAGGTTTAAACAAAATTCGGAATTTTTGAATTTCCCGGGTAATATAATTCCAATTGTCACAATTTATTTGTTATATTGGTATATTTGTCTCTGAAGTATTTTGACGTAAGTAGTCATATTCTTGATTGTTGGCTGTCGAAAAGGTTACGCGTTTTTTGTGCACTCGGCAATTATTTACTTATGGAAAAAATTAAACAAAGAATTAAAATTTCTGGCCATTAATAGCACCGTTAAGATACCTTAGCCTCCGTACTCACCGGACATGGCCCTCTGTGAAATTTTCCTATTTTCAAAGATGTAAAAAAAAACACGTAAAGACAACGTTTTGTAAACATTGAGATGACAAAGACGGGAGCTAAAAGCGAAAATCGCGACCCGGAAATACTTCGAAGATTGGAAAAAGCGCTGGCATAAGTGTGTAATGTCTAATGGGGACTAGATACAATGAATATCGATGAATAAATAAATATTGAGAAAAACGAAAATTCCACTTACTTTTCTATCAATTCTCGTATCATGATAGATTACTGTTTCTAAGTGTGTTTTACATATATCAGCGAGTGTGATTTTGAGCTCATCACTATTGTTAATTTAGCGAATAAATCATTAAAAGGATGAAATAAACATCACAAACTTTGTCAACTGATAAATCATGTATCTAAGCGCGGTATAAGGTTTTCCTTTCTTCAACCTAATCTAATGAGCTTAGTAGGATGTGAAAAACTAGTCCTTAATGTATTTTTTCCAATATTTGTCCAGAAACTAAATTCGCTTTCTGTCTGGCTCCTAGTAAACTAGCAATCAAATTTAAAATTGGTTTTATATTTCATTGTTCCTCATAGTATAATATATATGCTACATGCAATTTCTATTGTTCGGAGCTGCAGATGACATTTTAGTGTTGTTTTCTGACATTACTTGTGCAAAAATATTGTTTTGTTCACGGTTAAATGCGCAAAACCGGCCTTTCCTATGGACGGAGAATAAAAATAATAAAAAGGAGAAAAAACTGAAAAAAAATACTGTATGCAATTACTGTAGAAATAATACTCTGCGACCGCGAAAGACGTGGCACGACCAGATTAACCAGATACTGGAAGATGGTACCGTTAGAAGCCTCAACTCACGAGCTTGCATGCGAACATGTATTAATGTGGATGAGGCGAGAGTTGTATATCAGGACAGAAGAGCGTGGCGCTCTATCCTCTCTCCTTACCCCCACAGGGTAACGGCGTGATGGTAGGTAAGTAAGCAAGTAAGTGTGTAAGGAATAATACTCAAAATAGATAGAAATTAATTAATTAAAATTTCTGCTTTGATACAACATACGAATATGTTTTAGAGGGAAAAATACGATTCAACTAAGCCCCAGCTCAAGACTATCAATGAAAAAAAAATTCTCCATATTAAATGTGAAATTGATAGTGAACTTCTTTATTTAATTATACTGGTTTCGGTAAACATAAATCGCAAAATAACTTCTTTTTTAATTAGAGCAAACTAACATTAGTTCCTAAATAGTTACTCAGCTCCCACATATTTATTTTTGTTTTTTGTGAATGTATTTACACACGTCCAATTACAATTGGACCTAGTTACACAGTATACGAAGAACAGTAATACGTCTTCATACAAACTGGCCGCTACCCATTAGAATGTGTGCGTGCGTGCTCGGCGCCGTGTACGCACGCACTGTGACGCACACGCACACTTTGACATAAAATATGGGGGCATAAGGCGGCAGCAGCAAGGGCCGTGCCTTCGGTGTGATCGCGAGTGAATTAGTTTTTAGCGCAATTTGATATTAAAATCATGGCTTTGGACAAAGGTAGAAAATATTGTAGTGTCTTTGGGTGCCTCAATAAGGACTCCTTAAACCCGGACATATCATTCTTCAGCATACCCACTGAACAAGAACAGTAAGCTATATTATTGTCAAGTTTCATTAAAATCCATTCAGTAGTTTTTGCGTGAAAGAGTAACAAACATCCATGCATCCATACTTTCGCGTTTATAATATTAAAAAAATATTGATTATTTTATTTGTATATATCTACTTATATGTGAGTTTTTTTCACCATGTTTCAGAAATTACCATTCCATCATCAGGGTGCTGTATAACTGTCAAAAAATTCGAATGAAATGTCTTTTGTTCCCTGCTTTTACAAATCATTTGAAAAATTATTTAAAAAAATATTATTACTGAAGTTCTTGATTACTCGCAATTGTTGGAAAATGTTTAAAATTGGGCTCGTAATCAAATTCAATTGATTATTAATAATATTTTGTTTACTTATGTTATCTTCCGGGGCCTAAATAATAAGAATGCAAAATTTGAGTCAGATCGGTCGAATTGAATAGAATTGCATGGAAAATATATCAGTGGTAAAGAGGGAGGGGGGAAATATCACTTATGTTATCCGCTGGGTCCTAAAGAATAAGTGTGCAAAATTGGGTCAGATCAGACAAATGGTGTAGATTTGTACAGAGAACAGACAGACTGACAGATAGTCATTGAGTTTTATAGATATAGGTACCTCCGCTTGTATTGAGGAGTTGAGTATAATGTTATATTGGCAATTAATAATTTGGAGAATATAGATGTACATAAAATGCACTTGATTGAGCTAGGTCTTAGAGCAGATTGGGTTCCATGGTTTATGGCCTTGCTAAACAATAATTATTCGATATTATGCATTACACAATTACAGTTGCATTTGCGCAGTCGTGTGATCAAACCAATCGTATTAACCGATCTGTCGAGCTGAGTTATGTACTGCTCCTGTGCAAAGCCGTTGATCGGTATGCAAACGATTCTTGTTACAATCATTACTTCACTGTACATAGTGAACAGGTCCTATGTTTTTTGCATCTTTTTTGAGATTTTAAGAAATTTTAGGCAAAATTTGCTCACCTTACAAGGGTAAAGATTATATACATTGAAAGCCATAACATTACACGCTATACTTCAATTTTACTGTAGATATCGAATTCTCGTTTGTAATCAGAATATACAAATTGTAATAACTACACATAATCCTTGCTTGCGTCAACACAGATTATTGCAAGCTTTTTTATGTGATTGTGATTATGATTATGATTAATATAAATAATAAATAATAAAAAAAAATAATAAATAAAAAAATATGACCATGATTAATATAAATTTTCTTATTCAATAACAGTTAAATAATTTTATAGTTACTTATCGTTGCTGTTTATATAATAAATCCTATGTGCCATTTAGTACACGAATCAATTTGTCAATTTCTCATATAAATAATGGACACATACTAAAAAAAAACAGTGCCTTTCTTCTGGAAGATCTGCCGAGTAATTATTTAAAATATTTTTTATAAATCTAGTCTTTGCAATTATTTTTTAAAACAGTTTTTATATGCTTATCTCAGAATGTACTATACGTCACATAGGATTTATTATATATACAGCGACGTTATATTAAAAAAAAGAATCATTTTTTATAAAAACACTATTCATTGAGTAATAAATACGTTTCGAGGCCAATGATCCCTTCATTAGGATACAACGTATGCTAAATATTAAAATTGGAAGTACAGACCTTGACAAAAATAAAAATATGTATCCAGGTACACAACGAGCACTTATGTGCTACATATTTTTATTTTACTACCCATTCTGAATTGTCTAATCATCTTTTGGAAATAAATCGTTTCTTTGACAAGGGTTTAGAAATTTAACATGCAAAAAAGTAAGATAACAGTTAGAAATATAGAAATTAGAAAGTGTTGAATAGCAAATTAAATATTTTAAATGACCAAAATTTTTTGCAGATTGTTTCATTTTAATTTTTTTCACATTATTAGTTATTCAACTCCCATATGTAAGCCACCATTTACCAAAAATTATGTATATTATTCAATAAATAGTGGTTTTTAGATTATTTGAATAATGTAACTAAAATGATAAGAACTGCACATAATTAAGGATATTCGAAACATTCTCGAAGTTTTGGAATGTTTTAGATAGGCATGGAAGCCAGTCGAATATGCGAGTAAGTGCGGGAATATTGGGGTGAGAACGTTCCTTATAAAAACACAACATATCTTGCATATAAGTTAAGTCGAGTTTTATAGATAAGCGAAACGGACGAAAACCAAACAAAGCGACCACAGATCCCGTGGAGCGAATAAAGTTTTCCACAGACGGATGGAATATTCTAGGCGAAGAATGTAAAGTGTGCCAGAGACGATTAGAACTTTCTAACAAGTATAAATTTGGAATATCTAAAAAGTGTACTTTGCGATTCCTACGTGGTGAACCCGTGACAATAAAATAAAAATAAATTTAATCTTCACACATACCAAATATATTTATTTTCTTTATTTTTTAATATAAACTGTTTAATAAAAGTGAAATACAACAAAACACTACAACAACTTTATTTCGATAACGAACAATTTTTATTAAATTTTTATTGGTATATAAGTAGGTAATCTATAATAATAATATTTATCTTGGTTTGGGAATTAAACAGCTTTGTCTACATGTATAGAAGAAAATCACCAGTGTTGTAAATAATCATTGATTAAACAATGTGGTGCAATTAAAAGAGCCTAACTAATTAACTCACCACTACTTCATTCCTCTCTAGGGGTTGGCTCAGAGGATAGAACGCTATAGTATTTTGTAATGGGGCACTGTTTTTGCCTCGTTAACTTTCATAAATATCCTTAGTTGATGTAGCTTTTAATAGGACTCTCCTCCGATATTTGGTTTCATTTCAATGCCATGTCTATACTGCTGTCTTTGACACAAGGCTTATTTACTTTCTTTATCATTTTCTTCACTCATTCTTCTCATTCACGATAGTAAACATCTCAGTGAATTTTTTTTAAGATATCAACAAATTATAATCACTTCTTCTTCAAATATAGCAAATTTATTTTGTGGGTATATAATTATAATTTATATAAATTAACTTTGTAAAAACAATTTATTTATTGAAAAAATTCAACATGTTTCGAAGCCAATGGCTTCTTCCTCAGGATAACAAAAATAATATTTAAAAATCGAAGTATAGATCAAAATATTAGAAAGTTATATATGGAAAATGATAATATAAAGTACCTACTTAACATGAAAATAAATTTAAAAGATAACTATTTGCAAAAAGGACCTGATTATTTATAACATTCAATTTACTATTTACACTCTTTCTTATTTCCAAAATTTTTAATTTGTCAAATTGTGATTCTGTATAATTTGTATGTAAAATTTGTAAATCCTTATTAATATCAAAAGAATGATCCATAGCCAAAAGATGGTTAGAAAATTCGGAATAATTATTACTATTTAAATACTTCAAGTGTTCCTTAGCTCTAATTTCAAAATTTCAACACGTTTTTCCTATATAAAAATAATCACAATCATTACAGATTAATTTATAAACACCCGATTTTTTTAAAAAATTATTCTTTTTTTGTTATTTAATATGTATTTTTTAAAATTATTATTAGTATAAAAAGCTGGTTGAATAACATTTTAGATATTTTTAACTATTGAATTAGAAATTTCATTATTTATAAATATAATTTTCCTCCAATGTTTATCAGAATCAAAAAATTATAAATAATAAGGTCCTTTTTGCAAATAGTTATCTTTTAAATTTATTTTCATGTTAAGTGGGTACTTTATATTATCATTTTCCATATATAACTTTTTAATATTTTGATCTACACTTCGATTTTTAAATATTATTTTTGTTATCCTTACGAAGAAGCCATTGGCTTCGAAGAATGTTGAATTTTTTCAATAAATAAGTGGTTTTTACGAAGCTAATTTATATAAATTAAAATTATAATCAATCGTCATATTATTTTCTCTTTCAGTTTTTCCAGTCGATTTTCTAATTACTGAAAATCTTGACCCCCGAATCGTGGCCTTTTGACGTCCTTGACATCTTTCCTTTCCTTTTTTCTACAGCCCGTTTGGATAGTTTACCCAGTAGCTTTCACGATCTAGCCTGTCCATTGGGTCGAAGCTATCATTGTCCTATGCCTTTCTTTAAATCCACCGTGCCAGTCACTGCCAGCCTCTTTAGGTAATCGTCTTCTTTGCGGGCTATGTGTCCAAAAATTACAGGTTTTGGACCGTCTTATACCGTCGAATATCGATAGCATTCTTACATTAACATACGTAGAATTTTCACTCACGCTCCCGAAGGATCGCATTTTAGTGGTGAATGTCTAACAATGATATTAATAAACGAAATCAGAAATGGAGAATCGTTTCGGAAAGTTGTCCTTTTTTGCGATGCGGTCTGCGGGACTCGTGCCGGAAAGCCGATACGAAGCCGGATGCGGGAGCGTGGCCATTTTTAATTTGCCCGGCAGCTAAATATTAAAACAGTTTTTCAGCAACCTCCCTTGTTAACAGTGAAATATGGAAATCGGCTAAAGGGAATTGTGTGTCCGACGCGATTCTCTGAAAATGTTAAAATATTTTACTTGGAGTTACACAATTTACGTCAGAAAAAAGATTGCATTTCGGATAGCAAAAAATTTCCCGAGCGTAGGACATTTTACTGTATAAGGCTATTTATTTCACAATTCGCGTAGCTTTAATCATTTTTTGCAAAACAATCATTTTTTAATGATTTGACAGAAGTTAAACATAGTGGCAGCTGCCTTTACGATTAATTTAATATATTTTTTAATATTATATATTCGTGTTTCGCAATTTCGATTTTGAAAAGCAATTTATTCTTATACCTACTGAAACACAATTTCTTATTTTATTTAGAATTGAAAATATATCAAAATTAGAAAAAGAAAAAGTCAAGAGATGTCTCTGGCAGAGACCATAGTAATATGTGAATGAATCTTGATTCGAACATATATATATATATAGAACTTTCAAAAAATTTGATAATGTGTAGATGTTCTTACGATGGAATTGGTGAACATTGCATTGTGTAGAGTGATCACTTAAGTCAGCTCATACAGACTTCTTCACAGAGACTTCCATCCACATTTCTCACATATAAAACTCTTCACATATGAATTAAATATGCATGAATATTATGCATGATTAAATATGTCGATTTTAAAATGCATTCGTGATCCCGTAAAAGGATATTTATTCAACAATTAAACGCATAGTTTTGGTTAAAATACCATCCGGAGACTACCTACCTAGAGATATGAACACGGAATACATGTATCAATAATCTTACCATTTTCAAACTAAACTAGACGCTTGTGCTATGAAAATAGGACTTACTTGCTGGTCTGGAGTGAGATGCGAACCCGCGACCTTTAGATAACAAGGCGAGAGTCTTAACCACAAGACCAACAAACTTATGGTATATTACTGTTATAGAAATATTTAAAATACATTATTAAAAGCTTTTTAAAAGAATTTCCAGATTAAATCAATTGTGAATATAAAGAGAATATAAAGAATAAAAAATACAAAACTTTGTTTTTTCTTGATACTTACTTAACATCACGTCATTTTCACGTGTAGGTAGGCAGAGAAGATGGAGCGCCACTCTCTTCTGTCTTGATATACAACTCTCGCCTCATTCACGTTCATACATCTTTGCATCCAAGTTCGCCAGTTGTTGAGGCTTCTAAAGGGACCATCTTCCAGTATCTAGTTAATCTGGTCATGCCACGTCTTTCGCTTTCTCTTTCTTGCGCCATAATATATTTATATTTCATAATTCCATCCTCAGAATAATTTTTACAATTATCACCCTCGATTATAATTTTGCTAAAAATCTTTTCAGCCACAGATAAAATTTATCTTCATACATCGAACGTTTTGCACTTTAACTGTTTATTTGATTATTATATATATAAATCCACTTCCACTTTATATCAGTACAAGAAAATCACTGCTTAGACTTACATCAAGCCGCCTTAATTTTCAAATTCTGTGAAACTGAAAAACTTATATGTTATTTAAAATACTTGATAAATCCAAATAAAGTACAGCTTCCAAACCTGGAACAACCTTAAATATGTATAAATAAAAAATCCAACACATAGATCCCTGTCATGGTGCGTGGTTATATGGGTTAAGGGAGATGTTGGGAGGCTACGATTAATCTAAATCTAACAAGCCTTACAATTCTTGGACCCGGATTTTAAGAAGAAGGAAATACAAAGGCCATTAATAGGCATGATGACAGATTTTGAAATAACATTCTATATTGTAGGTACACGTCTACTATTGCTGAAAATAACATCATAATAATAAACTAAGTTTTTCATTATCATAATAAACTAAGTTTTTACGCAAATAATTGCATTTTCATCTATATATTTTTAATTTAGCGCAAAATGCACGCAGCTGTCATTTCGTCTACGTGACGTCAAGCCTCAGTAAACATTGCATTGTGTCTATGGCAATGGTTCAAAGACACGGTGATGGGTACTGAGGCTTGAAGTAATTCGCTCTGAACGGTGTTTCAGTTAAAATGGCGGATTGCACAATTTTATACTTTTATTTTATTGAAAATCTTATTAATCTCAATGTGTGTATTAAGACTGTATCATTTAAAATATTTTCTGCCCTAAAATCACTTATTCTTTAATTCTTTAATATTGTCATCACGCCAATTGATTCCACGTTCAAGCAGTTGGCCACGTGGACGCCTCATCGCGTGATTATTGTTAACTGTATACGAATGCCGTGAACGTATTGGGTGCGACAGTCGGCATGTACCCAAATTCCTCACACACCTTGCACTTCTCTCAGGAAGTCTTATCTAGGACCTTTTGCCATCTTGATGGTAGACTTTTAATTCCCTTTTCATAAAATTTAGTTTCCTTTGAAGAAATATATGCTTCTAGGTGAGTTCGAACATCATCGACATTTTTAAAATTTTTATTCTTCAGATAGTGTTCCACGGACCGGAATAAATAAAAATCGGATGGTGCTATGTCTGGAGAATACGGGGGAAGTGGTTAAACCTCCCAGTTTAGCTGCCTTATTTTTTCTTGGGTTGATCTTGCTGCATGCGGCCGGGCATTATCATGTAGCAATATTACCCCTTTTCTGTTGACCAGACCTGGTCGTTTTACCAACAATTGGTTGTGCAATCTACCCAATTGTTGGTAATACAATTCAGCCGTAACTGTTACTCCCGGTTTCAATAGTTCAAAATGAATTATGCCACCACAGAACACCAAACGAACAATAACAACTTTTTTAAAGTGAGGGATGGTTTAGGAGTAGATACGGCTGGTTGATTTGGAGAAAGCCATTGTATAGTGCGCTCGTTGCTGTTGAACTATCATTATATTTACTGTAATGATAGTCCAATGTTCTACAAAAAATAAGTCAGAAATATTGAAAAAAAATTCAAACTTTGATGTCGCATATCTCCATAACTATTGATACTAGGGCATGATAGCTTGAACATTTTTGACTCATAATCAAGGCAGAAATATAGTCCTGCAAGGTTATTAATGTCAACGGAAAATATTTCAGGTCGCTGGCTCCTCCTCTAATGGACTCGATACTTGAACTAGATGACTGAAAGAGCAGTGTTTTAAGATAATTGCAGAAAAAGTTTTCATGCTTATTAAAGACTTTCTTTTTTTCATTAATTAATTTCTTTTCTACTTCACTTTTTCTACTTCAACTTTTAAATAACATGAAAATGAAATCACGACAATGAATTAATGATATTTTGATGAAAAAAATATCACCAGATATTTAGTTACAGCATTTAATCTTCATTAATTTTTCTTGTTGTCCATAATTGTAAATTATTAATAGTTTGCTTAAAGTTAATGTATAAAATAACCATGTGTAAATATCTCATAACTGACAAAATTTGAGTTAACTTATTATTGTTCTGAGCCCTAGATAAATGTAAAATTAAAATACCCAATTCTTCATTTATACGAATAATTGATTACCAAAAAAAATTTGCAACATAAAATTTTTAAAAAATTAATACATTACGTATCAAAACATAGAAACATACAAAAAGATTCATATAAAAATATAGATACATATATAAACATAGATACATGCTTTGCGATAAAAATTTATCTTTTATTTAAATAAATCAAATGAAAATCAATAAATTAATATCCGTTTGTCTGATGGGTGCATTTGAGTGGCAGCTGTAAAAAAACATGTTAGTAATTTACAGATTTTTTGGCATGTTAAGCTCTGAGCTACGAATATATATCATATATAATAATGTTCAAATTGTATTTTGAGTAAATTTTACTAGATTTCTTTAGATGTCATTAAACAAAGTTTAATTCCTTCATTGCTTCCTACAAAAATCTATTCAAAGAGATGTTTAATCATATATTTTTTAATTTATAAAAGTCTCCTTGCCATTCCGCGTTTCGAGTATGCAAAGATTCTACGAATATCCATGGAATGTCGATATCAGTACATTTTCCGTTCGAATGATCCTAATTTCCAGTGAAGCGGGACTGAAACACGTCTCGGCCGATGCAGGAGCGGTGCACATGTGCCCGCGCTGCACATTGTGAAAATTCTCAAAAACGCCCGTGCATTCCAAAATGTCCTCGGACCCGAGCGCTGGAAATTTTCGCTGCAAATCTGCACCGAAAATGCGCAGTAGAAATGTGCAGTGAGCGATGTGCATCGAGGCGAATAAATAAATGGAATGTGCAGCCCGCTTGCCGGCCGGCGAGTTGCCTCATGGGAACAATCGTCCACTAACTGGAACGATTCTGCTTTTGTTATGTGTTTTTTTTTGTTAGTTCGATTCATAATCTGTAGCGAGCTATTTTCGTTGATTTAACTTTAAATAAATAAATGCATCACTATCAAACAAGCTTTTACGTTTTCTATAAGAACGTGGGCGTGGATTTAGTAACTTTTCTCTACGGTGCTGTAATCTAAGTCGACATTTTCTCTAATTATGTGAATATCTCTGTAAATATCCTAGATGCAGAGTTCATATTTAAGATATTCTCTGCGGAGGACCTACAAGAGTGGATAAATTCCTTCAATGAAGAGTGCACTCAAGTTAGGATGAAGATTAGTACTGCCAAAACAGAGGTATGATCGTCGAAAGAGATCAAGAGCAGTGCTCGACCAGCAAACAGGGGACCCAGCTGAAGCAAGTCGAAAAATTCAAATACCTTGCGGTGGAAATTTCTAGCTATGGGAGGCAGGAAATGAAATAGATAGAAAAATCGTAGCTGCAGTCGGTGTTTTACGTCTGCGGCCATATATAGTGCGGTGGTAAGAAAATCTGAGCTTAGTGTCAAGACAAAACAGACTATTTTCAAATCTTTGTATAGGCCCACCACCCTAATACATGGCCATCAAATTTGGATCCTGACGGAGAGAGTGAGAGCAAGGATCCAGGCTGCCGAGATGAGTTTTCTAAGGGGGGTAGCTGGAGTCTCACTGATGGATAAAGTGATAAGTGCTGACATAAGGCACACACTCGGCATGGAGCCTCTAGTCCTACACATAGAAAAATCACGAATGAGGTGGCTTGGATATGTGTTAAGAATGTCAGAGGAACGAATACCAAGGAGAAACTTCTTGGCAACTCCGAAAGAAAGACGGCTGGTAGGTCGCTCCAGATTAATCTGGGAGAAGCAACAAAAAATGTACATGGAAACAAAATGGGTCTAGACTTATTGACTCATGCAGAAGCAGCGCAAGACAGGGGAATATGGGAGGATCTTGTCGAGTCTTTGGGCCGCCATCCATACTCGGACAAGGTAGATGAAGATGATGATGATGATATTTATGTGTACAGTTAAATAATTATAATTTATAAATTTTTACCGTACACAACAAATTAAAATGTTTTCCCAAAGAACGAAAATGATAATTATTTGTCAATACATACATATATGTATTGTTGGGGGAGTGGCGCGGGGAGCACAGTGCGTGGTGCAAAGAGCGCAGTGCGTATTGCGCAGGGTGCCGGATTCGGCAGATTGACAATTTCCTTATTAATTAGCGGTATGGCAACTAGCCGGATCGGACGTGTCTCACGCATTTTTTTGCCGCTGTTCGTGATGACCAATCTTCACTCAATCATTTTTAACGCCTTTCTACAATATTTTTTATGGTGAATTTTTTTATATATTTCATGATTTGATTTTATTAATTGATGGATTATTATTAGTTAAAATTTTTAAATATTCATATTTGTACGACTTAAAAATCGAAAAAATCTACATGTACCCTGAGTTTACAGCACCGGAATGCACGTTTCCATTTAAGCACCGTATTGGGATAGGTTAATTGGCTCTTATAATGCTCACTTTCAATTTAAGTTACCGAAGGAATTTTTTTATGTGATTGGGTACTGAAACAAACTTACATTTTTACAAACCATGTGAATGTGTAAATATTCAATTCTAGACGTTTTGCTGGTTGTATCACAGCGTCTTCAGGATAGTGCCCTATCGCCGCGGGGTCAAGGACGTACAATATTCATTCATTCACGCAGTTTGTACAAAATATCAATTTATTTCAATACCCGAATGTGACAAATGACCGTATAAACGACATGTCAACCTTAATTTTTTTTAAATACATATAAATTGAGTAAAAAATCAAATCAATTGATTTTTTGATGGGAATCATCGATTTGATATAAGTGTTTGTTTATTGATTGATAGTAGTATTGATTTAATAATAATTTTTTTTGTTCAGTTGCTCAGTAGAGTAGCGAAGGTACTACTTTTTATGTACATATAGCTTTTGTTTTATGTTATAGAAAAAGGAGTAAAAAATTAATAATTTGGAAAACATTGTCGCCATCATTCCATTCCTACTTTTTTGTCAAGGAATTAGGATTTTTGATTCTAAAAGATTACCCGATAATTCAGGACAAATTCGTTGCTCTTACGAAAAAATGCCAAAAGAGAAAACTTAATTACATAAAATTCCTAGAAATAAAGAAAGAAACTACGGTAGTGTTGCTATCTTCCTTAATTTTTGTAATCCATTCGCACAAAAGCAAACCGTTAGAATACCTCCACAAAATATAATTGATTTTTATGTTGCAATAAATCTAAGCGCGTAGAAAGAGCGATAAAAAACTAAATTCAAGGGAAAAAACTAAGGTCCACATTGTACACTTTATTATTTAGGTCAAATGAACTTTTGCAGGCAATGAACAAGTTTCTTTCTTTTTGTATATGTAAATCAGTTTTCCCATTGTGAGATTCATTTTGGAAATTGAATCGAATTGAAATTTTACTTGTCTTGAAATCCTGTGTGTCTAGGACGTATATATATTGTGATTTTTTTTGTTTGGCCAAACATTTCTATATGCAAAGTGATCCACAGATTTATTTATTTGTTTGCTCAGTTTTGTTTTGAATGTTTCGCTGTAGTTTTGTAATATTATAGCGCGATATTAAGGAATGAAATGCTTATTTCCCTTTATGTGTTGCGAAAAAGTTAAAATTCGTTGAAGGCATCGAAATCCCGCTGAGTGCCTCGGGTGGGTAAGGGGATTATTATTTGCTTTCAACCCTTTTGACGATATTAACAACCACGAAATGGCTTTGACCCGGGGCTGAAACTCTGAAAGTGATTTCTCATATGTCAAGTGCTAAATCAACAACACAGAATGGTGTGGATAATGACAGTAGAAACGTACATTTTACGATATCCATACATTACATACGAGTTTTCATGCTTTTGTCATAAAAAAGTTAGAGGTGAGGAATTTGATTTAAAAGATGTTAGTTATTATTGTGTAGCGTACCGCCAACGATATTTAGTGTGAATTTCGACATCATAAATTATATAAACATTATGCTAATATGTAATACAATTGCAATCTTTTTCATTCAAAGACTATGCATAAAATTAGGCAAATGTTAAAAGACTATTAAGGCGATCGTCTGGCAACGCGAGCGAAATTCACATTTTTTCTTATAGCTTCACTTTGATTGTGTATCACGTTTTTGTATAGAACTCAAATTATTTAATCAATTAATAAATAACCAAACCAACTAGGTTTTGGAAATGAACTAAATTGATCCAGTTTGTGGGCTTAATATAAGTATGTGGACTAATGACATGTCTTTTTTTCAATAAAATTTCAAAGAATCAATTGTAAGAAAACCAACTGAAAGATTTGAAAATAATTTTCACTAATAAACATTTTTAATTAATTAATACATATCTTAAATTATGTGATATAATTATTTACTTTGTAGTAGGTACTGTTTATAAAAAATACACGTCACAAGTTAATACAGTCATAAAAGTGTAACGATTTTCTTCATTTCTGAAACATTGTTGGTTTGGTATTAATTTAATGATTAAATAATTAGGTTTGCGTTATTTTAGAAAGATATTATGCATACTTAAAATAAACGAAACCTAATGAATAACATTTAATTTGATGCCTGTGCACGACGCAAATCGCTAGCACGGGGAATAAATGGGTGTATGGAAACATAGGAAGGGATTACAACGGGAACGGTGAAGAAGGAGCGAATACGTTGACTGTATTTTGAAAATGAGGAACATGAAAAGAAAGACAGAAGCCTTACGGAAACTTATTGCCACGTGAATGATTATTTTTAGAATATTTTGAGTTTGTTCAAATCTTTCAGAACAGTGCTGGATTTATGTCACAGAGACATTATTAATCAATTAGTGTATATTATAGATATCTCACAGAGACGAAACTGTATTAATTATGGGAAAGTAGGTATAGAAGTCATTTGGGTGTACACAGGACTTATGACCTGTCTTTTTGTGGTTGGCTTAAGTGATCACTTTACACAATTGTAACATTCGCCATTTCCACCCATGATAGAATATACCATGCTTATTCATTTTTTTGGAAGTTGTATATATGTTCAAATTGTTGTTCAGTTGTAAGCGCCTTTCCAAGCGGCCTGTACAAAGCCATTTTCATTCCCCTAAATCCCCACAGATGTCGCTAATGAGAAAATCTACATTGATTTTTTTTCCTTGTGGATTCAATGATGAACTTGACGGCACTTGCACACTTTTACTAACTTGTCGAAAAGGGTTTGTACGCGAAAAGGTTCGATATATGTGACACAATTATTCGATGTTTGACATTAAAAAATAATGTAGATTGAAGATGAGGGGAAGAAGGGTCAACGTTAAACGCTAGATTTCGCGCAGCGCCTAGATATCGGCAATACCGAAAAATACCTCAAGGTAGCTGATAAAGTGCCATAATACGTTGAGGAGGCAATGTCGGAAATGTTCGGCTCAGCGTACTTGAGTAATTTTCAGTGTATACTAGCGAAGGGAAAAACTTCATTTCAAAATGAAGACTACAACACACACACGTTCAACAGTTTGAAGACTACAAAGTGTACACTACAATTGTAGTAAAAACTACTTGAAGTGAAGCAATTGTAGTACTACGAAATGAAGTGAAGTAAATGAAGTGAAGTAATGAAATGAAGTAATTGTAGTATTAATGAAGTGAAGTAATGTAATGAAGTAATTGTAGTATTAATGAAGTAAGTGAAGTAATGAAATGAAGTAATGGTGAAGTAAATTTTTAAATGAAATGAAGTATTTTTTTCCCAAATAAAAATTTGGCGAGCTAAAAAAACTACATCAACTTCCCAAAAATTTCTTCATCACTCCCAAAATTTTTTCAAACCATGGGGGGGGGGGACTTGTTACAGATTCCAGAAAATTCTTCATATATCTACATCAACTTTCCAAAAATTTCACGGTAAAAAATACACTATTTAAAATGTGTTTCTCATACTTTCGATAACTTTGAAATGTATGTACTTCGTAGTGTTCGCTTTGAAATGAAGTGTGCTATTTGAAGTTTATACTTTCAATAACTTTGGTGTTTGTAGTTTGTAGTGTGCACTACACATCAAAATGTGCGAAGTGTGCACTTCAATGTAGTGTAGTACTACATTGTAGTAGTGAGTACAGAGCGGACCCATCACTAGTGTATACGCGATATCGGGTTCGTCGTACAAAAATTGCAGTTCATGGTTCCATCTAATTCTAAACTACCCATTTTCTTGCACCTTTCTCTCGATTTCATTACAAATCATTTTCGAATATTTTAACATGATATATGCGTTCGATGATGAATTCGCGTTTTATTGATAATTTTACGATTATTTACAACACGTCGTTCGTACCACGTTAAACAAAAGTACATTTTCGCTGAAAAAATGCAAAAGTCAAATCTTTTTTTCAAAAAATACAGGGTTGCTATTGGGAACTTAACCCGGGACCTTTATATCTTTTTGTATTCTTGTTTGGAACCGGTTGTGCGATATACCCACGTCTCTGCTATTATTAATTCTATCCAGCATTCCGATCGCTTGAATGCTCAAGGTTAAATAAAAACCTTTGTCGATCCTATTTCCTTTGCGCTTTCTCATTTATCCTCGATATTCAATTCAGGGTATATATAAGAAGGTTTTTTATGGGTAAAATATTTCGACCAATATATCTCATTTCCCTGGTTTTCGTGTGTTGTGCGTTTTTTCGGACATGTTTTATTTCGGGTCATTTATTTCCTTCAGGGTCCGTGACTGCTTAGAATAGTAACTAATACAAGCTTAAATCCAGCTAGGTGGAGAGTGGTTGTCTAGACTATGTTGTGTATACAAGTTATACAAATGTGCAGATAATTTAAAATAATATTTTTATGATCCAAGATACTTATTGTTTCAATACACTTAATGTTACGCTTATTTTATGGAAGAAAAGTGCTTGTTAAGCTGGAAATATACTATTATCTTTTATTATTTTAAATCAGAATGTAAATGTTAGTCTCTTCTGTACAATTCTAATCTTTTATATGTTAAATTATGGCAGACGCTTGAAACTTTTATATATTTTTGATCTCGAGAAGGGACATATATTTTTGTAATATGCATAATAGTTATACCCGTTAGAAAATATTAACTGCGACTATAAAAAAAGATAAATGGACAGACCTACTCTAATAAAAGTTTGAGAATATAAGGGATAGTGAAATTTATTTATCAATGAAATATTAAAAGTAAAGAATAACTTAATCTTTAATAATAAATTTGTAATTAACATTTTTAAAATTTGTTTATATCACTTGCGTTTATTTATTTAAGTGTACAATAATTGAATAGTAGTAAATAAAAACATAATGGAAAACGTGACTATAATGTATTATTATGAAATAATAATTAATAATAACAATGTAATAAGTGACAATATTAGACAAATATACAATATAAAAGTGAAACTTCATTTATATATTATGTCGCAGAGCTTTATGTTAGCATCTCGTTATAAAATTAAATTTTTATTAAATAATGCGACAGTCCTAACCACAAGACCAACAAGCTACTTTGTTTGTGCATAAAGTATTTAAAAAATGCATAATATTAATCAGAGCGCTTAGGCGCTTTTTTAGAACATTAGAAATAACGAGCGTGGATAAGAAAATAAATATTTTAAGAAAACACTTAGGGAGGTACATAATGTATCTATTTTTTTATATCCAGTCAGGTGATAACATACAAAACCATAACGCAACAATGCAGGAGCAAGGAATATGTGATATGCCATTGGTTTTTGCAAATGGTCAATGTTTACCAAACATAGCAATGCCGATGCCAGCATTATTGCGAAATAGAATTGTGATGTTAACTATGTCGATATAAAGCATTTTCCAGTTAAGACAACGGTTAAATTGATTTTCAGCAGTCGCAGTAGACGCCGATCAGAACGCTGTCAATGGTCAATGAAACCGCAGTCTGAGTGGTTGTTAGTCATTTAGATGCACGGTTAGTCAGTTGCCGTAAGTAGTGTAATCGCCGGTCCAAATGCTACCTATGCATTTTGAGGTTATGAAGGATTGCGTTATATGTAATTAATTTATGCTAAATTTTTGTCTTCTCTTGAAAAAAATTACACAAGACGAGCGTGCTTTACTCTAAAGCCATATTCACACCTATGTTCATGTATATCGTGAAATTTAATTTGGTGATATTTGAGGTTAGGTAGGAAGTATTGACTGCAAAGGTGAACGAAATGCGTTGTTACTTTTTATACTGAAATTAATAAATCATGGTTGCTAGATGTTATAAGTTAATGTTTTTTCCTTTGTCTATAATATAATTAATTAACACCATTATTAAATTGTAAGCATTTAATTATTACTATTACTTAATTTTAATTGGCAATAAGATTTATTCACAAATGTTATATAAATAATAAATATTCTTGAACATTATACTATTGGAAGAGCACTGTCTGCTATAATACAGTAAATTACTAGTGTAGTAGGCAGGGCGTCAAATCAATTTAGTGTTTACTTGCTGCCAAGACACTCAACAACAATGAAAAAAGCTTCATTAAATTTTGTAAACACTGTAAACATTTGTAACATTGAACATTGAATAAACATTTGAATTTGAATTTGAATTTGAATGTTAATAGGAATGGTGTGGTGGAATTTGAAGTTCGAAGCAAATGTAGTCAGTGCAGTCGATGGAACGAGAGAGAAATCACCTCATTCTGTCATCATCCGTCTTCTTCTTTTATATGGAGCCTACTGTAGCGTAAATATATTAAGAATTATTTTTGCATGAGTCACACCATCTCTTGGTGGTTGACCTATAGCTAAGGCACCGAGGACCTTGCAAAAGTCAGTCTTTTGGCCTATCCAGTCAACGCCTTTACGTTCCCCTGTGGTAGCCAAATACTTTTCGGTGATCGTGAAATGTCGTTTCTCCTTAGGTGAACCATTTGAAATGATAACTAAAGGAATGTGCATAAAGGGGAGCGCTGAGAGGCTTATAAACTATCGTTAAAATATACAAAACTTCGTCCCGGTCGGACTTATAATGGATGAGTCTCGCTGTGCTGAAGTTGTGCCGCTTAAGTTACCCTGTCGCGTAGGGCGCAGAGTAGTGACGATCTAAATAAATTTTCTCTTAATCCATTGATAATACTAACCACTTTATCTACAATCTTGGCTCTACAATCCCTGGTGGGTTTTGGCCTTCTTAAGAGTTTTCCTCCACCTATCTCGGTCTTATGACAGTTCTCTCCACTTCTGAATCTCAAAGACACACATGTTTTTGAGGACATTGCCGTTGCATCTTTATGTTGGCCTTTTTAAGCTCCTTCGCCCTATTGGTCGTGATTCAGCAGGGTCTTCGGTGTTTATTATTCAGTCATTCCGTCCAATAAATCAGCCATCGAAGTCTTCCCAATTTAATCAATTTTATGACGCAAAGAGCTGTTGTAGCGTCTGCACCAAAATCCATTGTCTAGAACCAGTCCGAAATTCGCCTCATTTCTAATTTCACTTTCAAGATACTTCATGAGCCAGCTGAATTATTTTCGTAACGATTAGATTTTTAAACGCGCACCCAATACCAAGAACCTATTTTAAAGGGATATTCTCCTAAAATTTTGTACCGTATTTACCCACGCAATTCTTAATGGAGTATTTTAATAAACGAGCAAGTAAGACAAAAAACATGTAAAAGAAAAGTCGATAGTGCCATTGAACATTTAATAAATAGACCTCACAGCGTCATTAATGTCGTTTAAGAAAAAAAGATTTTCGCTAAAAAGAAAATTGAAAAAGTGGCTTTCTTATCGATTCTTCTGATTACAGGACACTAACTTCTTTCCACTTTGCCTGGTCGTATTACGTTTTTATGTGAACCCCTGCAAAAAGGTTCCACCCCTCCGGGATGGGTTTCGGCCCGAGAGGCGAATGTTTTGTGACAAAATACACGAACGACCGTAAATCCTTGTCTTAAAATGATCCGGATTGTAGAAAGGAGGCAACAAAAAAGTCACAAATCATTCCAGTATTTTGAATCGTCCTTGCACTTTATTGTTCGATGAAAACACATCTTAAATTACAACATCACAATAAATTATCGTTTATTGTGATGTTGTAATTTAAGAACTATGACATTTAAAATAAATGTATCAATAATTATAAGGAAACACCGAAATTATCTAGTAATTGAAAGACTTCTTCTTCTTCAGCCTTCATCTCTCCACTGCTGGATATAGGTCTCTTCCATACAGTTTAATCCTTTCTTGTTATTTGCTAGTTGTAGCCATTTCTTCCCCCCACGACGGTTACATCGTCGGCCCATTTCTTTTAAGGTCTTCCGATGCCTCTTTTGTTCTTCCTATGTCTCCACTTCAGAACTCTGGGAGTGCATATTCTAGTTATCCTGCCGTGCAACATACCCTGCCCATTGCCATTTAAGCTTCGCTACACGACCACTACTCTAGTTCTACGCCTAATTTCATCATTTCTTAGGCTTACGCCAAGCATGGATCTCTCCATGGGGCATCATCTCCATTCCATACGCCACCACTGGCAGCATGCACGATTGAAAGGCTTTTAAAATTTGAAAGACTAAATATATATATATATATATAATATTGTCGCGGGATGTGGCAGTGGGAGACACAGAACATTTTAAATAAAATAGAGTTTAAACAAACAAAACTGCTGCGCCGTACGTGTTTTCGTGTTATTTACATCTTTTCAGCGTATTTTGGTGAATAAATAGATAAGAATTCTATCCAGACTGTTCGGACACCTTCGGTTATGTGCCGTTTTTCTCACTTTTGAGAATCTCGTGAAAATATTAAGATTTGTTTATTCCAGCGATTCAAAGATTCCTTGTACAGGCCCATATCTGTCACATACATATGTAAATAAACAAATCATATATGTATTTTTTTTCCAATTGATTCAACAGCATTGTATTTATTTTAAATCATATTTAAAACGTTAAAAAAATAAAAAAGTACATATGTACGAATTTATGATTTCAATAGCTAAAAAAAATGAAATACACAAATATGAAAAAAACCTACATTGCTACATTGTATTTGCACTCATAATTCAGATTATATTGCGGTCATAATTATGCGTTTCTAAAGCTAATCTGCATTTGTTGCCATTCTTTGGTCAGGGATTAGACCTCCATGTGGGCGCAGTTTTCACTTAGGTATTGAAGATACTATAATTAATATATAATGTTTTTTTGATATATTTTTGTTTATTCATTAAAAGTTAATTAACTTTTACTTATTCAACGATATTCTGTTAGGTAAAAATTAAAAACAGTCACTTAAAATTCTAATTTTCTTCGAAGTAAGGTAGTGAATTTTAAAGCGTCGAGACCTTCTACATAATCTTCATTTAAATTTTTAAAATATAAAGCACTTGTTTTGTCTGAGTGTGCCGTGAATTAATCAAGCCCACTTAGAATTTATCAAAAATAATAAAACGTGTAGGGCCTACCTAATGATAAAGGTCGTCTTCGTTTTACGACTTTTATTTTGCTTCCCATTAAGCATTCAACGGAGTTGTCTTTGAGTCCGATCTTCTCACGGATCAGCGACCGCCCCGGGCGGTTTTTTCTCCGCAAGACCCTCTCCGCTTCTAAAACAACCCCGCCTCAGTCTCAGCCGATACCCGAAGTCATTTACCAAGAATCGTACAACAACAGACCTTTCCAATCTGACAGAAAAGTTAAGGGAATTGAGTTCAGTAAGGGAAAAAACTTTAGAGCAAGTCTTTTCATAATAGCTACGCGCTTCTCAAAGAAATCTAAATATTTTAACTATGTTTTTAAGGTGTGTTTCTGTTATTCACAAAATTTACTTTTGTGTTTATTACGATGATAAAAAAAATTCACATTTTATGCCATTTTTTGAAAATAATCAATACATGTATATTAATACGTATTTTTTTTTTATAAATTTATATGGGCCTGCTATAATTCCAATTCATCTTTTTGTCTTTAATATAATGAAAAAAAGGCAATTTTTAATGATGCCTTATTTCCACTTGCATTGTCATTTTGTATATCAGTGCCAGTCCACCCATAAAATATTGTGGATATTCCTATGGAAATACGCATATATATTAAAGAAAACACATTTTCATTGTGAAATTGCAATTTCAGAAAAAAAAAATTCTGTGCTTTTAAACAAATTTATTAAAATTGAATTGCTAGAAATGGAATAATATCTCAATTAATTAATAAAGGGACTATGTACATTTTCTGTGTTTTCCTAATTGATTCATAAATACTTATATGTCTAGTATCAGGTTTCAGCGAACATTAATTTCAAAATACTTTTTATATTTATTTCAAAATGCTTTATTTATTTAATAAAACATAAAACCAAGAACGCAGCGCCCAGAAATTTTATGCATTGTGTTATTTTAACATTTATAATACAGTCAATGCGCAGTTGACACACAAATCGAATACGTGCGCAACATATACCATTTTAGATAAAACTGTTCATATACACACTGCAACGAGACTATTGTAGAAAGTACAAGGGTACAAAATCACATAATAAGGTTTCCTGTCCCTGCGGCGTATATACTAAAAAAACTAAATCTCCGACAAAAAGTTTTTGAGTTTTCACTGTATTTATAAGCCATGTTTCAGTGATAAAGATTGCATCACTGTTGCAGTTTAATATATTTTGGTAGAATTTTATACGCTTACCAATATGATCGCTAGTCGGAAAAACACTTGTAGAATATTTAAGTCAATCGCTTTTCAGTTGCCAAAATAGATTTTTATTTCTCTCTCCCTCTCTCTCTATTTAGAATTTTTATTTTATTTCTCGGACGTCGTGCGCATATATTTCATTAAATTTTCCCCTGAAATTATAAAAGCTTCTTACGACCTCAACGACTTTAATTTTTGCTTGATTCAAATAACTTGTTTAAGAGATATACAAATACTTATCTGAAGAATACATTATGTATTATTTAATAAATGCAACTTTGTTTTGCATTTCAGGAATTTAAGATATTTATTCAAATCAAAAATTAATTATTATTTTTAAAACGATAAATACAATACACGAGTTTCGTCAAGAAAAGTTGTACATCTACATCTCTTTTGTAGGTACTTAGTATGTTCAGAAGGTTTTCATGCAATTGGAGGTAATTTTTGGAGTATTAAATGGTTATAAGAATATTAATGAAGGGAGTATTGTTGCAAGTTTGCAAAGTGACAGTTGTGTTTGTGCTTGCTCTCTTGGATAATTACTTATTTTGGATAAAACAGATATTTATAACCTTTTTTTCCTTTGTATTTAGTTTATATTTTGTTGTATCGTAGCATATTAACGAATTTCCGTTTCTCCATCCTTAATGGAGGACTTGAGACCTCCGGATCCTCCGGATCCCCCTGATCCTCATCCTTCACCATCCACCATAAGAGGGATATCGCGTTTTCCTTTGGAGGACTCGGATTCCTCAGAAGACTCCTCTTTTTCAACTTTAAAAAAAAGGAAAATTGAAAAAAGATCTTCGAAAATAAGATCTAAGCCCTCTACCATCGTTGCGTTTCCTTCTATCTCCTCTAGGCCTTCAATAATCCCAGCTTTAGAGCCTTTTTCTGCTCCTCAGGTTCCTTTTCCTCATCCTCAACTTGTACTCTGATTCAGCAGTATCCCCTTTTCTGGTCTATGTTCAGAGAACAGAACGAGGTAAAATCCACCCAATCGATTTTGGTAAACATATTTTGCAACAAAAAACAAAAGACATTCGCCCAGATGGTGGGGATCTCATCCTTTAACTCTGAAACTCATGTATAATGCCTTTATCCGGAACCATTTAGATTATGCTAGTTTTCTGCTTGATCCTCTTCCGAAATATTTAGGAATAAAACTAGACAAAATTCAGTCAAAATGCTTGAGGTTGATTATTGGAGCCATGAGATCATCTCCAATTAATGCATTGCAGGTGGAAACATTGGAGCCCCCTCTCGCAATCAGAAGGCAATATTTAGCTGACAATTTTACTATAAAGTGTTTCAGGGTCCCCAACCACCCTATTCTTGCTATTTCTCAATCCCTTCTTGATCTCACAAAGTCAAGTGCATATTGAAAAGGTAAAACTCCTCCTCTTTTGACTCGGAGCTTCTCCAGATTGGGGAGTTTCATACCTCGAGTTCAATCAAACCCTGTTCTCCCTATCTACAAATTTCCTTTTTCTAATCACATTTTTTCCCCTAAAGTCATCTCCTTGGGAATTGACAAATTCACTCCTAAACCTAGGAGAATATTTTCTGAAATAATAAATAAAGAATGGTATGGCTGGACTCAAATTTTCACTGACGGATCCAAACTCCAGGCAACCGGCTGCACGGGTGCTGCGTTTTATTGTCCAAATGATGGTATCCAAGGTATATTTCAACTCCCTAAAGAGACATCCATTTTTACTGCTGAGTGCTTGGCAATCCGAGAAGCGCTAAAATCATGTAAACCAAAACAATCAAAGAAGTGCCTTTTTCTTTCAGATTCCTTTAGTTCTCTGCTCAAAATTAAATCCAGCCCCTTTCGGCACCCTGATGATCAGATCTGCATGGAAATTCGGAGTATAATTCTTGACCTTTCCTTGGATAAATTTGAAATTGTTTTGGCTTGGATTCCGAGTCATGTAGGCATCCCTGGTAATGAAAATGTAGACTCTCTGGCTAAAGATGCAATCTCACAGGGGCATGCCACATTTTCCACTATTCCAGTGAGCGATCTTTTCAATATTACAAGAAACGATGCCGCACTTCAGTGGCAGTCTCATTGGGACCTCGCTAAAATGTCAAAAGGTCGACACTACGCCGCTATTTAGCCACTTATCCCATTTCGAGCCTGGTTTCACAGGATCAGATTGAGCAAGAGGGAAACTTCAATGGTTTGCCGAATGCGTCTGGATCATTGCTCTATCCGCTTACACCTTGCAAAAATTCATGTTCTTAACTCCTCAATCTGTGAGTGTGGACAAGAGGAGGAGAATTTGAACCACTTGTTTTTCAATTGCATTTTAAATGTCGGTACTCAGTCCCTACTTCAGGATCTTGCAGATCTTAATGTCCCTTTCCCTACAAATATCCAGCTCTTGCTTACAGACTGCCGACGGGAAGTATTGAAAGTGTTACTACGATTTTTAGAGAGTAATTGCATTGAGCTGTAATGTTTATGTCGATGACCTATTGACTAGTTTTTGGCAATAACATCCTTTTACTGGGTGACAAGCCATTAAATTTAATAAAAAAAAATGTATTAATGAAAGGAACAAGTTAATTTAAAATGACATTGAAAAATTATTCTATTTCACGCCTCATTTCTGAAATGAGTTCTATATACAATACTTCAATCAACAATCTTTTTTAATTCGATTTATTCAGAAATAATATTTTTTGAATTTCAACAGATTTCTGGAAATCCATGTCCGGTGTTACCGTTATTCAAAACGTTGTCGTTTTGTGTTGTGAACTTAGGAATAAGATGAAGTGCTTTTGTTTTATACAGCTCTAAACATTAAGAAATAATGCAAAATTATATCGAGGAAGAGGTAAGATGAGATGTGACTCCATGGTCCACAGGGTTCTAGAGTGCATCTGGGAAAAATTCATAATGTATGACATTAAATTTTATACGCATTCATATCGGAGGATTGAAGTCGCATGGCCATGGGGTGAAGGATCCAACATTTTGCGCCTTGTCCTAAATTTGGTATGCAAAATAAAGTTAAAATCGCTCAAAGGGTGTAAAATTGTATAAAAAACAGACAGTCCTAAACTCAATTTATGTATATTATTATATTAAAATAAACAAAGTTGTGGTCAGAATTGCCTTTTGACTTAAATAGAGGAGATGCTTGTCCTTCGATACCGATAATCTCTTGTCTGGATCTGAAAAGAGAAACTTCGTTAAGGTCATAATGAGTTATTAATTGAATTTAAAAAAAAAAAAACAGATATTTCTCCTTTAAAGAATTTATTGCTTCTGGTTCACAATAATAAAAGCTTTAATAGGGCAAATGGCCTTAAACAAATAATATCTACAGGGCGACATTCGCTAGATTATTTGTTAACATGTTATGAAACGACGTTAACTTACTTAATATGGTAATTATTATATTTTTCTAAGTAATAGATAACTTCAAAAATCCATAATAAATTAATTGTAGAAAATATCGTTTAAATAGTTAATATAAATTATTGTGTATTTTACAAATTAAATATTTTCTAATTTAATCTGTACAAAACATCCGACATAAAACACCTCCTGATTAAATATTAATATTTTAATCTGAAATATATTCATATGTTCAAGAAATAAATATATTGTGAATAACTACCTACCTGCTAGGTTTAAAAAAAAAGTGTAGGCTCCAGGCAGTGTGGCATAAACTTGTATTCAACACACTCGTTAGTTTTCAAGACTCATATTCTAGGATTTGCTACGTATTCAAAATTTTGACATTCGCGCTGACACAAAAAATTCATGCGTACTCGACCCAATATTGTGTTGCGGAATTGAATTAAGAAAAGTAAGTATTTACACACCTATCACTCATAAGTTGCGTAAAAACTCTAGCTGGCCGAAATCAATTCCCCGCTACGCTCAAAATTTTTTTGAACGATATGTATACATTAATTAAAATTAAATAGATAAGACATAATATTTGTTTTGCAGAATACATACTAAAAGAATATACACGTGAAACCGTACACTTGTGACTCAAAATGTATCCAAGGTGCATCGATTGGAAAATACACATTCACTAGAAAAATACTTCCACTGTAACACACACACACCGATAAATGAGATATATAGAGATTATATATATAATATAGATCTAGAGATATATTATATATATATATAGGATAATAATTATATATATATATATCACAGCAAAATCCTTGAAATCAACATTATTCAACTATATAAAATTACTAATCCAACGGCGATGCTCAAAACCGATTTAAGTAGACTTAGCGCTTTTTAGAAATTGGCCCCACCGAAACAATCAAGCAACCCTTGAGCTTTGATATTTTTAGATATAAAAGTCACCATAGATACATGTGAGGTCTGAAAAATATAGGTACATATCTGTAGCTCCATATAAACACGTATAGTTCAGATCTGGGATGTAATATTCAAGCCCAAATTGAATCGAAACCCACCCATTTGTTCGGTTTTATTTATCCCCCTCTGAAATCACCGATAAGACGTCAATCTTAAATAAGCTCTTGTAGCTTTGGGCATTGAAATTGTTGTTTTATTATTTTATTGCTACCTTTTATTTTCCCATAAGAAATACAAATGGAAATGAATATTTATTCCGCATATAAATGTAATTCATCTTAAAGAATAAAATAGAGAACTTAAATATTTTTAACATTTTCATTGTATAATCACGAAGAATACATGTTACCAATTAATTAATCAAATAAATTCCCTTGTGCCTTAGCAAGTAAGGCAGAAGGGTGGCAAATTGGGGAGAAAGATAAAAAAAGATTTAAAAAATATAAGAACTTAGCGGAAAACGTCTATTGCGGTCACTTTAATAATCCATTTTTTTTAATTGCATGAGAATAATACAATAAATTTTTTTATGAGATGTGTCAATGGGCAAGGCCTATTAGATTATTTTGTAAAAAATTAACAAAATGTGGTATCCTTGCATTGAAGTTATAAAACAATAAAACTTTAAGAAATAAGATATAAATGCTAAGCCTATATATTTGTCAATAATATTGTCAAAGAAAGTTGATAAAATAATCGAAACTCGATGGTTATACGGTATATAATATATGAATTTAAAAAAAAAGTTTAAAAGAAAAACGAATAAAAATATGTCATACAATTTATCCGGAATCCAGACAACACAAAATATAATTATTTATTTATTCAAACTAAAAAATGATTAATTCTAAATAATGATGACCCTCAATTAAAAATTTTCTTGACTACATAAAATTTCAGTCAATACCCAGAAATGTGTAAAATCAAAGTTTTTTCTTCACATTTATACAAGAATTAATAATTGATTTTGTTGTATTTCTTGGTAATTCAAAGTTTTACACTTAAATAAGAAGCTTATTTCAATTCTACTAAGAACTATCAGGGGTGCGGTTGTAAAAGCCTATCATATAATTAAGGCTGTTGGTATTCTAAATGCGCGTGTCAACTTTTCTTCACTGTTAAATTAGAATTTGGACAATTCCATAATATCCGAAAACTGTTTTCTCTTTAAAATTATCTTACCACGTTAATTATTGATTATTTATTAATTGTGGTTATTTCTAGTTATTATTATAATGCGTACCTACCTACGGAGGAGTTCAAAAGTCGGAAAAGGATCGAGACAAGGTTGTTCACTTTCGCCAATCCTGTTCAATTTTTATATGGACAGGATAAGCTGGAAAACAAGGGCCGTGAGAGTTTCAGATATCATACTCTTCGCCCCATGATGTCATAAAAGAGACTGGCGCCCACACAAGAGGACCTATAAGAGTGGATTCCGTCAATAAAGAGAGGACTCAAGATGGGAAGAAATAAAGTTAGGTAATGGTAATTGAAAGAGACCAAGAGCAGTACTGGATCAATAGTATACAGGGGATGCATGTGAAGCAAGTCGATACATTCAAACCTCTTATGGTAAAATTTTCTAGCGATGGGAGGCAGGATTGGAGCCGGTGATCTACGCCCACCCAATGTATGGACGTAACATTTGGATCTTAACGGGGACAGTGAGAGCAATGAACCAGGCCGCCGAGATGAGTTTTCTAAGGGGGGTAGCGGGAGTCACACTGATGGACAAAGTGAGAAGTGCCAACATAGGGTATACAATCAACATGGAGCCCTTACTCCTACATATAGAGAAATCACAAATAAGGTGGCTTAAACATGTGCTAAGAATGCCAAAGGAACGTAATACCAGGAAGTATCCTCTGGGAAAACTCGGAAGGACGACGACCGGTGGGTCACCCCAGATTAAGTTGGGAAAAGAAACGAAAAAAAGTGTATGAAAACAGAATGGATCTGGTTAATACATAAGGAAGCCGCACAAGTTTGGGGAATATTAAAGCACCTTGTCGAGCCTTTGGGCCCCCGACCGTGCTAGGAAGAGTTATGTAATAAAAAGCGTTTTCTTGTTAGTTTGTAATTAATTAACAATTACATACGAGTATACCGTATTTATCATAGTCTCGCTTTCGGTATAGTAATAGTTATTTAGTGTTTGTATTGTTTCAGAAAGATCATATTAGATTTCTCAAGGCCCTGGCAAATAAACGGTTTTACAAAGAGAAGTTTACATTGGTTTACCAAGAATTGACGATTATGTACTGGGGTGCAAGTTGTTGAGACGTAGAATTTTCAGTAGACAAATAATTATCTCTTTTACTGACGAGACAAGCTGGATATCTGTGCGGATAGCTAGATATAAAATACTTTATGACGCATCATTTTTTCGAAAATCTGAGGTTTAAAATCGTCTTTACAAAAATTGAAAAATTTGTTATTTTCCGTCGAAGATATTTATAAGAAACGTAATTATATTTGAACTACCAGTTGCCCTAAGTGATCTATGCAGCGTAGGACAGAGAACGGTGTACAATGAGCGGTATGCATAAAGGGAGCGAATAAGAATATTAAAAAAAAAAGAAGTTTTATTAACATTTTAATACACACACCATATGTGTTATTAATAAAAGCTATAGTTTTGAGTGGAGCAGTCCCTCTCATTATCAGCTATAGTTAATAACTACATTTTAAATTATAATGTTGCATCACTAAGTATCTGACAAATCTTTCTATGATACTTAGAATAATTTAATTTAACTTTTCTGATGTTGATATGTGTCGTTAGTTAAATAAATAGCTTTTATTGTTGACAAACTACAATAAATTTTTGAAACATTTTCCCAATTGCACTTTTATTTATATTAAAAATAATTGCCTTTTTAAATTTACTCAATATTAAAAAATGTATTTAAACATTGAAAAAAATGTTGCACCTAAAAAAGCTATCAATTAGATTTATATGTTAACCCTTAAATAAAATTCTACATGTTTTATAACTTGCAACGTTGCATTGGTAATTCGCGAAACTTTAATAGACTTGTGTTAATGTCCTTAATGTGATGCAATCAAAACAATAATTTTCCTTATTCATTATGGGTTATTTTTTTGTGTAGGTATGTGTAAGTAGTTATGAGAAACATCCTGTCACTAGTATAAATAAAAGAATTTATTTCTCTCTTGCTTAGTATATTTTACAATATGCTGTAATCAGTTGGGGAGGAACATTCAAGACTAGACTAAAAAAAGAAACATAGGCTGATTTTGTAAGCCATAAAACCAAAAAAATTTAAACTACACAGCTGTTAAACTCCCTTAGGATTTACAGTTTAAATAAAATATTCAAGAAATTAATCCTTAAAAACATACTTTAATTATAAATCCTTTATTATAATTTTTTTCAATTTTTGTTTTGTAGCAATTTTTAATAATAAGATAAATTCTAAGGTATCCACGATTATTTAAACAATTTTAGATTTGTACCAGAAAAACAGTCTTCTGTGTATAGTTTTCTGGGATATTTTGCCATGTGTACGTGACCTTGCAATACCGTACCGAAATCTTCCTAACCTACACTTCAACACACATTCATCACATCAGCCCTGATAATGGACCCTGAATATCCCAGAAAACTATACACAGAAGATTCTGAACAGCCGTGAAAACCTGAGAACAGAAAAAGGTATTTGCCCGAAAATCGGAGTTATTTAGCATTTTTGTGATCGTGTGTATATATGAACCTAACCCTAAATGTTTGTAAGAATACATTTTAATCGACATCAAGTCGATGTACATTACGAAGAATATTATTAATTTTCACTTCCAAGATTTTTTCACAAGAAATCAAGACAGGCGATGAAGTTAATATGTAGGATTTAAAAAGAACTCATATATATAAATTCAAAAATATAATTTAAATAAGAATCCGTTCAAGGTCGAGTGGGAACTTAGAAATTCCCAACTATTAAACAAGTGCTTCTCAATATCTTTATGTATTTAATTTTTTAAAGTCTTTCCGAAAAAAATAAAAATTGAAAAAAATTATATAGAAATCCGCCAACTCACAAATCTAACAATTATTAGATAACTTTTAAAGTAAATTATAAATCAAAATTTCTTATATTTGATTTTTATTCCCCTATTCAAACCCGACAATCTATTGGGTCGGATTGTTATCTAACATGAACTATCTGTATTTTTAAATCTATTATAAAATGTATGTGTAAATAAAAAACAAATATTATTTTAGCAATTTGACCAAATTTATGCACATACATAAAAAACGAAAACCTGAAATTAAACGACTGTGAGTTAAAAAAAACATAGGTATCTATAACAATTCTTTCAAAACGTGGAAGAAAATGACAATAATAATATGAATAAATACCATATTCTCCACAAACTAGACCAACTTACCCAAGCAAAACTAAAATATCCTTACCTAACAATATAATAAGCATAAGTGTAATCTATACAAAGTACGGTTAGTTATGTATTGTAAAAACAGTCTGTTTCCGTTCAAGTTGAAGTAATTGTTTTCAATGTTGGGTAAACAAAGTCAATAATACCTAAACAAATGTGCAATGACGTATTTATTTGCCTTATAAAAAGGATTTTGGCATATTTGAAGGGGATCAATCGGAAGCAGGTATATAAAACTGTATAAAATATACTTAGAAAAAATTCGTACATTAAATGAGAATGAAAAGCTATTTGTAATTTTTTTCAAATTTTAATAATTTCTATTTCTAGTATTTGGAGGATATCTTATAAAATGTCAACTATATTCATACAGTATGGTTGGATATCATCGTCTTTTGGAGTCGCTTCCATAACGGCGCTTATCTTAAAGGCGCTCGGGAGGAGACAGTTTTACCTTGAGGCTCATCTTTATCAGCTCTCACAGTAGCTGTATAAAATTCTGGAAACGACTATAATTACCGACAGAAATTCAATATAATAGAATAGTTGATGTGAAAAATACTTATCTATTTCTCACTCCCGGCGAAGACGGGTTTCGCCTCGCGGCATCTGGAGAAAATTCGCGAAAATAAAAATAAATCTTTAGAGTAGTGTAAAAATAGGAAAAATAGAACTAATGTCACTGGAAGTAGGTTGATGGAGATAAATAGTAAAAATGTTAGCAGTAAAATAAACATTGTTAAGGGGTTACACCACCTCGACAAAAAAATTTTTTTTCACCTTGTGCATGTCAACCTTAGTACAAAGATGTTAATAGTACAATGATTGTAATTTATAGTTTTATTTACCTGCATTCCGGCGTATTACACTGAAAATGTTTTTTTTTTACCTAGTGCATGTCAACCTTAGTACGTAGGTGTTAATAATACTATAATTGTAATGTATAGTGTTATTTACCTACATTCTGGTATATTGGTAGTCTTGACGAAAAGGTGGGTACGTCTTGAAACCGGTAGACTCGAGACGTACTCATCTCTTCGATAGTAAGTGATTAGATGCTGGCAAACCCAACTTTTTTTTCTTTTTCTTATAGCTTGAAGTCTTAAATATAATTTGAGTCATTACTTAAACAGATATTATAGAAATTGGCTAGGTTATAATTATTTGAAACTAGCGTGGTAGGTAAATTTTTAGACGTGTTAAATTATTCCATTGCGTTTTTCTCAAAACTCCCTTTATATGACTGGCGGAAATGACAGCTCAAAAAATATTAAGCTAATTTTGTGAAATTTTTTTTCACACCTCACCTCACCTCTGTGAGACATCTATAATATACATTAATTGAAAAATATCTCATTTTAGTTATCGCTCTCGTATAAAATTAGAATTATTTTGATTTACGATACTTTTCTATAAGATGTGCGATATCTTCTGAGACGTTATGTCGCGAAAGAGTACTCAGTAGATTTACGCACTAATAATAATTGTTGAATTCTAAGTCTCCCCTTGCATTAAGTAAAGCATTAATTTATTAAAATTTACAGCAGTTTTATGCAAATCAAAATAAATTAAGCATTTCATTTGAGTAACTTAAAAGCATGAGTGCGCTATGAATATTTCTGGCGTAAAATATTCCTTACCCTAAATAAAATGTTAATACTATTACATCCAGAGAGTGAAAAAATCCTCCGTCAGCGAAGATTTTCTCAGAATCCGTTAAAGAAAAAGATGTCCAAAGATTTTTACTGTCTAATATATTTGAATTGCAAATATCTCGCGATAAATTGACTTTTTAAATGAGTTTTTTCTTCGGATAAAATCGTTTTGTCTGCGGTTTAGTTTGTGAAGTAATTTCGCACACAATTCGTTTTTCGAATTCTCCCAAAAATCCCACTCTTTATTTTATGGTTTGTCCATATTAATTAACTGAAACGGGTAAAAATATATAAATAACCAAAAGTAATGAAAATATGGTATATTCTTAATGGTAATTATGGTTTTTACAATTTTTACAAGCAGATGAAAATTAAAAGCGGCATTAAAGTTTTTTAGCTCATCCAACTCCAAAGATCATTTGCTCTTCTTAATCTGAATTAGAATTGTTCACTACATTTTACAGATTATTATATGAGATTGTTCTAAGAAACAGAATTTCTCGGAAAATTCTCTTAAATATATATGCCTTTATTATCTGATTTAAATATTTTAAGCGTGTTTTTAAGGTTCAGCATAATCTTGTACACTTAAAAAATTTTACTAGTAAAATTGTTATTTAGCCTATGTTTGTTTTTTGTATTCACGGGAATTTAAAATAAAATATGCATAATCTTACCAAAAATATATTTGTCTTACAAGGTGATTATCAAAATGTGTTTAAATTTAAAATTTTCTTCTCAATTTTGTTGGTCATTGGTTATTTTCAATCTTTTGTTGAGCACTAAAAAATATTTTTCAGGACGATTTATCAGCCCTTTAATTAAATCACCAACTTATCTGGGTTTGAATCCCGGTAGCAGGCAAAATATTTGTTCGTTGATTTAATTTTTCTGAATGCCTTTCTAATTGATTAATAAAATTGGATTTAAATTTCACAAAACTTTGTTCTGAAAAATTGAAACTTCATAATATGAATGTGTTCGTGAATGCAATATTATGTGTATTGTATCAAATGTGTCCACACATTAAAAATGAATTAAACGTTAATTTTGGCGTCCCCTAGCGGCAGTTACATAAAGTAATTTGTGCATGCCGCACCAGAAAATGTGGATTGCTCAAAAAATTGATAATATAATATGTTAATCAATTAATTATTGAGACTTTCAGATAAGGTAGATATATTGACGGAAAGCTACCAGCCCAATGTAGTGTAACTGGTAGCATATCTGTCCGGAATGCTAGGTAATCTGGGTTCGAATCCCGGTAGCAGTCAAAATATTTTTCGTTGATTTTATTTTTCTACATGTCTTTCTAATTGATTACTATATTTGGTTGTTAACTTATTGAAACAGTTTTTATTTTAAAAACTCAAAAAGATGTCAAATACAAAAAACTGAAAATCTCGAAATATTCAAAATTGAAGATTTTTACTTATTTTTTAAACCTAACTTTTAGGGCTTTTAAAATCAATAAAGGCAAGGTATTACAATATTAAGAAATAACATAAGCTACAACAGGAGTTATTAGTATTATGCAAGGGTATTAGTATTATATATTACATAAGAATACTTCATAAACCACTTCAAACAATTCACACCGAGACCATAAAAGCTAGCACATAAAAAGTAAGGAGATGTTACTAATTAGCGAGAAGATAATTAGAAGAACTTTCTACACACTTTAATATTTACTCTTGAAACGAAGTTTAGTGATCTTACAAAATATATTAAAAAATATGTTTGAATTTAATTAGAGAACTGACTAAAACGTCTACCTACTCTTTTCTGTTTGCTAGTCAAGGAAGCCTTTGCAGTGGAGAAGAAGATGCTTATTTCTTGAAAATCTGAGGACGCAGTATGCCTAAATTGGAAGAAAAACCATTATCTACGTTACATGAGCTTTATTTGAAATATTAATTTTAGTTAAATAAGTAAAAAATTTTTTTTTTGATCTTGAGATAGTTAAGTGCATGAGTTAGTTTTAGATAGATGGTTTTAGAAGTGTATAATAATTACGTAAAAAATATTAAGTTATTTAAATATCTATGGACATGTTCTTATATTAAATATATATTTATATATATAATGTTTGCTGCTTGAGATTGGCCTATATCAGGTGTGGCGAACCTAGGGCACGAATGTCAGAAGTGGCACTTTGAGAATTTGGAAGGCACGCGAACGATTTCCAAGTTAAAAATATTTTTTCAAATTTTTAAATAATTGAAAGAAATAAAATAATTGAAAATCCAATTAAAGATTAACGAACGTAATTAATAAATATGCAGAAGAAGAAAAAATAAGACATTGGAACGCCGTTACAGAAATCTTTAGTGATTTAAAGAAACTAGCGAGAGCAATATTATCAATTTTCTCTTCTATTGGTTGAGATTTCTTTGCTTGTCATTATTTTCAGAAATGAATTTCATAAAATTTAATTCAAGAAAAAGTGACTGATGAATCCAGTTGGTCATGTGTATTACTAAGTGACGAAATATGAACCAAATTTTAAGAATTTGTCATCGAATGTACGACAAATAAAATCTCATTGATAAATAACTAATGTGTATGTTTATTGATTACGACTTTATTTTTAGGAAAATATTTTGTAATTTTTAAGCCTGTAAATAAAATTCAGATTTTTTTTCTAAATTTTTAAATATTTGAGGATTTTTGGCACGCGGACCCAAAAAGGTTCGCCACACCTGGCCTACCTTATTAAATATATTTAAGACCCATTCCACGATACTTCAGAGGGGTTATGTATTTTTAGAATTTGAGTCGAAAAAGATCTAAAACTTTTTAAAGCTATAATTGACGTTTTGCCGTACTGGCAAATTTGATCTCAAATATCTTCTCTTTGGTTAGGAATTCCAAATCCAAATTTATACAGCTATTTACTCATGTATTTGTGTTTTGAAAATTATAATTCATTTGTTTTTTCCTCAATTGTTTTTTTCTTTGCGTCACTCAGTTTACAAAATGAAAAACTTGAAATATCGTGTTATTTACGAGTACGAGTTCCACCGTGGCACCAGTGCTGCAGAAACGGCTCGAAGGATTAATGATGTGTATGGCGACGGTGCCGCAAAAGAAAACACAGTGCGTTTTTGGTTCCAACGTTTTCGTTCTGGAAATTTCGACCTGCAGAACAAGCCCCGTGGACGGCCGGAGACCAAAGTTGATAATGAAGAATTGAAGGCTATTGTGGAAGCGGATCCATCGCAAACCACATCCGAGTTAGCTGCAGGCTGCGGTGTTAGTGATAAAACTGTTTTAATCCACTTGAAGCAAATTGGTAAGGTGAAAAAGCTTGAAAGGTGGGTACCTCACGAATTGAGTGAAGCAAATCAACAAACGCGCGTTGACTGCTGCGTTGCATTACTCAACCGGCACAATAATGAAGGGATTTTAAATCGAATCATTACCTGTGATGAAAAGTGGATCCTGTACGATAATCGGAAGCGCTCATCGCAATGGCTGAACCCTGCCGAACCAGCCAAACCATGCCCCAAGCGAAAATTGACTCCAAAAAAGTTACTTGTGAGCGTTTGGTGGACTAGTGCTGGTGTCGTTCACTACAGCTTTCTTAAATCTGGCCAGACGATTACGGCAGATGTCTATTGTCAGCAACTGCAAACCATGATGGAAAAGCTAGCTGCTAAACAACCGAGGCTGGTTAATCGCTCTAGGCCACTGCTGCTTCATGATAACGCTAGACCACACACTGCACAACAGACGGCTACCAAATTAGAGGAGCTTCAATTGGAATGTCTAAGACATCCACCGTACTCTTCGGACCTTGCCCCAACAGATTACCATTTTTTTCGAAATTTGGATAACTTCTTGCAAAGGAAAAAATTCAACTCCGGTGGGGCAGTCAAAACCGCCTTCAAAGATTTTATTGATTCCCGTCCGAATGGTTTTTATAGTAAAGGGATCGATGAACTACCTATGAGATGGCAAAAGTGCATAGATAGCAATGGTACATACTTTGATTAAATAAATATATTATAATAAAAAAAATCGGCTTTATGTTCCTCCCATACTAAACGTCAATTTCATATGTAAGGACCTAATATAATAGCTGTGCCCGCGCGGCTTCGTAGATTTTTAGTACACTGTTTGGAATGTCATAGAACTTTCGCGAACCTTCTAGAACATTCTCCTTCCAGAACTTTCAAAAAATTTATCGAATGTACAGGAACCTTCTAGACACACCGACACATTCCACCACTCAGTTTAGGACCTTATAGGACTTTCTAGAACCTTTTCCTTCCAGAACTTTCTAGAGCAGGTTTTTCCGGAACCTTTTAGGCTCACCGACACAGTCGGCGCGTCTATTTTGAAACAATCTGAAGCATTTTGGCTTTCCCATAATAAAACAATGTGCTAGAAAACAAATTTTCGTCACCCACTCCCACCCACGCACAGCCACCCGCATATTTTCGATGTGACACCAAGGGCTATCCACCACCATAACCATCGGTGGATGGTTGTGGCTGGATGTGGAAAACTTGGCGGGTAGGGAAATACGGATTTCTTTTTATATATATATATTGATATTGATTTTTATTTTTCTCATGTGGGTAATATACCTGATTAATTTTTTTTTTACTTATTTATATAGATTTTCTTCTAACTATGTATAATATATAGAAAAATATAGTAATTATTTAACCCTTATGTTACTACCTGGGCACCCGGGTATCCATTTCCGACTTCAAGTTAAAATAATTTTATTCATAAACCCTTGATGCTTTTGTCCGCCCGGATCCCCATTATATGAGGTATTTGAAAGGGATTTATGTATTTTTTGGTGTAATTTTATTTTTAAAAAGGTATTTTATATGACCTTAAACTTATCTAGTCCTCTGATTACTACCCAGGGTACCCGGGTACCCATTCGGTATTGATATTCTCATTCAGTGATATACATAATTGTTACCATCAGATTTCGTTGTATTTTATATGTATTATACATTTTTATTATACATACATATAAATATGTATGTAAAAATTAATCATGTACGGTTTGTTTGTTTGGAGTCCCGACGTTACATCATCACGATGCGCAGATGATAAAAGTATAACTTTCTTTAGTTTTTTTGGCACACAACATTTTGGAACATTTTTTTACATTATCATTGAATCCAAATAACAATCCTTTACTTTCGCCGGAATATACTTTTTATTTCGTCTTAATGTACCATACCGGTTGCCATATTCCAAGATAAAATAATGTGTTGTGCTTTGGCATATAACATTGGACATTTTACGTCCACAGCCTTTGAGCTGCCAATTCTTTCACGTTGGTAAGTTTCTCGTCCAGATGTTAATTTTCCGGTGTATATTTAGCCAGTAAGAGGATAATAATTTTCTGCATCACATATCCACCATACTTTAACCCCTATTTGGCGGGCTTAGACCGAATATATTGCATAAATTGTGTACATCCGCTGTAGAAAATGATTGCACAATGATTGTAAAAGTTGGGTTGTAGGATCTACATACGCTGAAAATTTTTGAATTCAGTATCAACCATACATATTTCACGTATCGACGCAGCTCTACCTTCGTTCATCGGTATTTCCTCATATTAGCATCATCGAAGCGAGGAAATTGGTAAATACTCGACACTGGGTATAAATTATATTTGAACAAATAAAAAATATAATCTGTATTTAGGTAATCGGCACCAGATACTATCAGCATACCCATGAATGCATTTAACTTGGATGAAGTCAAATCCTTCCAATGTGGTTTATGAGTACGATCATGTTCGTTATATCATTCTCAATATATATTTTCTTGGCCTCTTTATTGGTGTGACGGACAAGTATCAACAATTTCTGGTGTAAAAACACATTTTAATGTAATACTAATAGATAATACTTTTCTTAATCCGTGTAAATCACTTCTTTGCCAATGATGAACGATATAATGCGATGTAGTTTTATAATATGCGGATTTTTATACCACCATCATTTCATTGCATTGCTAGCCCGGAAATGAACTTGAGCAGATGTCGGTGGTTCAATATTATCCCATCTTATTTTTCGCGTGATGCAATATAGTCCATATCTTCTACTAATTCTTTATCGTCATCTTCTGTATTTGAATATTCATTTTGATCAGTGCATTCTGAAATCCAATCTTCGTTCTTGCTAATCAAAAAATCCTCTATATCTAAGATTGGAGTAAATTGGAGTAAACAATCTTTTTTCAGAAGCGCTCTATCAACAAAAAAATATAATATAATTAATTTATATCTCTGATTTCATTTAACGTGAAAATATTAATAAGAAAACATCAACACATATTACCATTATTAAAATTTTAGTGAATTTGAAAAAAGTTGAGACGATGAAAACTTTAATGTTGTAAACATATGATAAATTTTAACTATAAATAGTATATAACATATGATAAATTATAACTGTTATAAATATATGATAAATAATTTGCACATGAGACATGTCCGCATTTTACTAAGATACCTAGAATTGAAGACATACATGAAAAATTCAGTCAAAATGTACTAGTCAATGTCAAGCAAACTGTTAAAAATCAGGTATAAAGGGATACAGATATCGTTATGAGAAGCAGTGACCTTCAACGAAGCTATTTGATCATTATCTCAATGTCAATTTGCGATATACAAAACAAAATAATGCATGGGGAACGTCCATCCAAGTAGAGTACCCAGGTACCCTGGGTAGTAACTAGTGTAAAAAATTCCGGGTAGTAACATAACGGTTAAGATTCGAATGTTCCACATATACCGTGATCGCTCTTAAATAATGGTTTTTAAAAAAATATTTTTAAAAACAGGTTATACAACGGTTTTAAATACTTAATTACCGGATTGGAGGAAATCCGATGAAATCCCGGTAGCAGCCAAATATTTTTTCGTGGATTTGATTTTTCTGTATGTCTTTCTAATTGATTAATTAATTAGGATTTATTTATTTTCTCCTTTATTTGTGTCAAATATTGATTGCAAATAGCTAATAAAACATGTAAAGTAAAATAAAAACGTGAAAAATACTTATTTTATGAAACTATCAATTTGAATATAAAATAAAAAGTTAATCATCATCTAATCGAATTGAAAAGCGGTTAATTGTCTCTACTAAGCATGAAAATATTCTCACATACTGAATAAGGTTCATAAACAATTATCTTTATACACATGTATAATAGATTCAGTAAAGGGTTCATCCCCAGACGAGGTATGGCGTTTAGCATTTAGTAAATTATAATGTTGTATGAGCATAAGCCAGAGACAAAATAAAGAACAAATTTAATATCCAGCCATTCTTTAATATAATAAAAAATAACAAAATCTTAAATATATATCTTTTTTGTCACATATCGAATACGCATGTTTTTTTTTAATGGAAAATCATACACGGAATACGTGTCACATCTATGTTTTTACAATTGTCAAACATAGCTATATGCCTGTGCTACGGAAATATTTTGGTGGTCCTCTGGAACGGGGTTCGAATCCCCGACTACTATAGATATCTCTAAGCGAATGTCATGACCACTTGACCAAAAAGCTACTTAAATTACACGTTGAAATAAAATGCTTCCAGCAATGTGTAGATCTTTTCGTTGATGTGAGCACCATGTTTGAGCGTTTTTTTTTTAAATCCTTACACTAATTGAAATACTTATAAAAAAAGCTGTTTTGAACTGACGGTTAGGCCATATTTGTGGAAATAAAATCAGATAGATCAGGATTTTAAGATTTTTTACAATTATTATATATAAATAAATGTAATATGGGAGGTACTAGAAAACGTAAGACTCGGATAGATGACGTTGGGTTAAGGGGCTACGCCACTTGAAATTTAAAAAACATATTTTTGGCTAATTAAATCGTTTATACTTTTAAGAATATTTAAAGCATTAAATTATTCGAAAATCCCAATATAAAGCGTTAAATTATTCAAAAATCCCAATATTAGTGGATTTATAGTGAGCAAATCAGATTTGACCAAAGCCAACATAAGAGCTCAACACGAGACAAAAGAGGCCAGGAAATTGAAAATAAAAGACAGAAAAGAAAAGCTCAAAAGGAATCAGAAGATATCACAGCAACAATATAACAATAACTCATGTATTGTCCAGGAATCGCAGATTAAAGTTCATTAAGAAAAAACGATTTTAAGTCGCCGACGTCGTATGTTTTTTTGCGTTTTTCTCGAAACTACTTTTTTCAAAACGGTATATACGATATTTGGTTGAAATTTACAACAGTTATTTTTCATAAAACTGTCTAAAGTGTGACATAGGATTTTTGATTGGGTGTAATGTTCATGTTCAATTTTTTAAACTCAGAATTTCAGTTTTGAGTTTTTTCAAACAGCTGTCATTTCTACAAAAAAAAATTTAAAAATTATTCCTTACGTCATACAATAACAATTAAATTTTATTTTGTGCTTTAGATAATGCCTAGCAGAAAAAATCATATACACCATCAGCGAGGATTTTTAAAATGGGGCTCTGCTTGTCGGCTCATATCTCCGCCATTTTTTTATTTTTTCAATTTTTAACATTGCAAATTATTCATAAAAATACTATGTATGTATGTAAAATAAATATTATTTTATTATATTTAATGAATGCGTTAAAAAAGTTTTTTCATACCTATTTTTCCGTACGCCAAGGTGATGTAACTTTATGGGTTTTAGCTCTGTAAATTTTATAAATATATTTACACTTTTACCTTTTTAATAGAGACTAAGAGAATAAGTGGCTAAAGGAGGCGCCTACAAAAGTGTATCGATCTAAACGGTAAATAAATGAAAAAATATACATATGTGTTATAATCTCTGTAAATTTATGACAATATATACACTTTTAGATTTTAAAAAAATGTTATAATCACAGATCACCAAAAATGTTATTCTCCTAGGTTGTACCACTATGTTTTGACCCTCGTCAATAACATTTAAAGAAATATACAAGAGTCATAATAAAAAATAATGGCTAAAAAGTTGTCAATAGGGTGTCATAATTTTCTAAAATAAAAACAATTTTAAAAATGTCAAATTTTTCGTTTATTTTTTCCCTTCAGAACAATGTTTTAAAAAAAATACTATAGTATGAAGAAGACGACTCTGAAGAGGACCGGAAATCGGGTCTGGGTACCTAGACATGAAAACTCTAGTTATAATTTTAAAAAATATTCACTATGGACTAAAGTTTTTGAATGTATAGCAAATGTTTGAGCTGTGGGCCACGGTTAAGGATCAGGGGTTCTGATTTTAAAAATTTGTGTGAAAAAATAAATAAATACCGATCTCCGAGTTCCCCGGCTCCACAGCCCTATTATAAATACCTGTCGTAAAACATGTCCAATGAATGTGGAGTGGCTTCGAAGACAAAAAATGCATTTTTCTTCACTTCTCTGCACGTTAAATAGCGATAACATTAATATACGGGGTACCTTCCGACACGTTAAAGAGGGTAGAAATGAACAGTAAAAAAAGGGTCTTTAAATAATGACGAAGCACTTCGCAGATTTGCAGCACCGAGGGCGAAATGTTGATAAATTCGCTCAAGTACGTACTGAGCTTTTAAAGTACTACTCGTGTGTGGGGGCACGTGACGCCTGACGGACTCCGATACGGCCTAACGACGGAAGGTTCACACGGCAGGGGTTAGAGGCAATCCGCGCTACATTCATTATACTGCAAGCCGGCCGGCCACTTACCAGCAGTGTCGTTAAACACGACAATTATTACTACAGTTTCTTTCAAAGTAGATTCATTATTAAAAAAAGGTTGTGAATTGAAAAATTATATGGTGTCTTTAAAATAATAAAGCACAAATTGACCAACAACATTCAAAATTAATATTTTAAAAAATGAGGGTAAACACAACACTATTTTATTCCACTATATATTTATTTTGAATTGTTTTCGGGATTTCTCCCAATTAACAACACGTTTACAACTAAATTAAAAATAATTCGAAACAGTATTTATAGGGATTGGGTGGGTGGGTGTAATGGAGTTGGGGGTCGGGGGCGGGGTTAGAATGGATAGGAGTGGAGAGGTTATGGGTGGTATCTGGATGTTAATTATATTTATATTATTTATTTTATTATTATTAATTTCTTGGACATCTTGGAGATCTTAGTCCGCTACCCAGTTGTACCTTTTGTACCTTTTATAATTGTTTTATTAAATTGTGAATGCAAAGTTCCTCAAATCTTTTATTTTGTGATAAATGATTTCCGCCCGAGAATCTGGTAAATACTACACACACACACATTATACACGTTGCACACTATACACATCTTTATGGGAAAGGGTCAGTCGACGGATCATGGACGAGTCTGGTTATATGAGACGTCGTGCCCGGCTGCTGTAGCTAGCTAGTGGTGCATGCGACCATAGGATG